>LPNX010493804.1:497383-559936 GCA_001517045.1 Pseudotsuga menziesii | reverse complement strand
CGAGAATGTGGTAGGATTGCATCATCCTTGGACTCAAGTCCTAAAGTGATAGGGAGTGATTATCTCGTAATTGTATCCGGTGACTTCGGTCATCGAGAAGGTGGTAGGATTGCATCGTCCTTGGACTTAGTCCTAAAGTGATAGGGACTGATTCTCCCGTAATCAATCCGGTAACTTCGGTTGTCGAGAATGCGGTGGGATTGTATCATCCCTGGACTTTTTGTCTTTGAGTTGTGGATTGTAGGTTGTTGCTGATGATGATGATGTCGTACTGATCAAAAGATCATAGTATGATGATGATGACGTACTGATTGAAAGATCAGAATATGATGATGATGACATACTGATCTAAAAAGATCAGAGTATGACGATGACGCACTATAATTATGATGTTTCTGATTGAAAGATCAGAGTATGATGATGATGTTTCTGATTGAAAGATTAGAGTATGATGATGATGCTTCTGATTGAAAGATCAGAGTATGTTGATGATGTTTCTGATCGAAAGATCAGAGTATGATGATGATGTTTCTGATCGAAAGATCAGAGTGTGATGATGATTATGTTTGACAGATCAGAATATGATGATGATGTTGCTGCTGATCGAAAGGTCAAGGTGCTGAAGATGTTGTTATTGATCGAAAAGTGAAAATGCTAAAGATGTTGCCGATCAAAAGGACAAAATGCTGAAGATGTTGTTGCTGATCGAAAAATCAAAGTGTTGAAGATGTTGCTGATCAAAAGTTCAAAATGCTGAAGATGTCGTTACTAATCGAACAGTCAATGTGCTAAAGATGTTGCTGATCGAACCAGTCAAAGTGCTGAAGATGTTGCTGATCAAAAAGGTCCAAGTACTGAATATGTCACTGCAAATTCAAAGATCAAAATGCTGAAGATGTTGTTGATGATGAAGACTGAAGATTGAAGATGAAGACTACATGATGTTGAAAAGCTTCCAATGATTTATAGATGTGTTACCCTATTGATGTTGATGATGTCCGCTATCTCTACTCCTGTTGTTGTTGATGTAGAATACCCTTCTAGTTAAGGGGGAGTGTTGAAATATTGTAACTTCGAAGAATATTCTTTATGTATCTTTTGTGGTCCCCGATGGTCCAACCGGGAGAACCACTTGTATTACATTGTACCCCGATGCTCCTAATTAGAAGAACTAATAGGAGTCATGAGGTAGTCCCCTCTATTTGTAAAGGTGGGTCATCAGCACCCCAGTGTGGTTACTTGAGCCTACATGTGTAACTCGAGCCTACATGAGTTAACTTAAGCTGACATGTTGATTGAGTAAACTTTAAGTAAATGGATGAATATAAATAGAGGTGTAGTGCTCCTCATTTGAGACACACAGACTCACTTGGAATAGCGTACTTGTGGAGGAGAGGAGTTGCTGGAGAAGGAGGAGAATCAGGTTTTTGATCTCCTTGTTGGTTTTACTTTTTTCCCTTTTGGGGCATCTATATTGAGGAAGCTTTTGCTGGGTTTTTCCCTTTAGGGTTTTCCCAGGATAAATCTGTGTTGTTCTTGTGATACCGTTTCTTTCAGTGATCCTGCTTTATATGCTTTTATTATGAAAAATGAAATGATATACTTATGTCTTAGTTAAGCATATGAAAATTCAACAATTAGTCCCATTATGTTGAGATCCCAGCACTATTTCTTGGTTGAAGATAAATACAGGTGCAAGGAAGTCACCTAGTCAGGCTACCATAGTTCAGATTCAAGTATGGCATGTGTTTAAATTTCCGTTCACAATTTACTGCTTTCATAAACAACTTATCCATGTTATAAGTGCTACAATAAACCAAACCATCTCTACAAAATATTCATAAACCATACAAGAAGCCACAAAGCATAACAAAAATACAATGGGCATACACACAAATCATACCAAGTAAAACAACCAAACTCAGTTCATGACGCTGAGCTAGCCATTAAAATTTATAATTTACACTATTCAAACACTTGTAGTCTTTGAGGACATAATTCCTTGACTTCCTTAACCATGGGAAGTACTTGGGCTCATCCCAGAAACTCATTGTGAGGAGTACCACGGGAACCCCAAAGTAGTTGGCCGCTGAGAGGAATTGCCAAGCGAAATGGGAAACGACCCCCATCGATTGACTAGTACTCCCATGATAAAAATCCAAGCGTTGTCTCCTAGAAGTCTTGGTGGCCGAGTGACCAACTGAAATGCAATAGGAATTCATTAAAACTGGGGTCCAAAATGTCACTACCATATTTCACCACCTAACATACCAACTAGACACAATTGATCCCCCATGCTCTTCCTCATGCCTGAGAGGTGATCAACCATAGTTTGAGTCCTTGAACCAACACTATAGATACCATTCTTGACAACCCTCTACACCATCAAAATGCCACACAGCCTCTGATTCAAACTTGGAATCATATCAATTTGAGCTAGACTACATACTACACCATCTAGTCCCATGGCTGGTACAAAACTGGATCCATTTTCCAGCTTGGAGATTGGCAGTGGACCCATGTCCATACCCCACACCACCACCAAAACCCCTTCTGGAGGTACCAACATGGTCATGCAAACCATCATAAGTTAGCTACCTCCACCCACATTGACTAGTCAAACTGTCCCACCTGTCATGCCTAGGGGCAATGTCTCGTCCACTCACACTATCCCAGTTGGCATGCCTGGGAGCAGTGGCCCTTCTAGCTACACTACCCCACCTATCATACATGGGGGCAGTGGTCCTTCCACTCACATAGTTCCATTTACCACACTTGGGTGCAGTGGCCCGTCCACAATTGTGCCATAAGTACCCCCAGTTGTGCAAGTGCATCATCTCCCTGCAAACTCCACCACCATTGCTACCCCATATCACATAAACCTTGGGTCAAAATTTCCTTTCATGGCATGCCTGAACCTACCTAACTTGGCTCCATTAACAAACGACCCTATATGCCATCAAACCTTTTGGCCTCCCATGCCAACCAAACTTCCCTCAGAAATTCCCAAGTTTGAAGGGAAGGCAGGGGAGTGCCCCTAAAACCATATCATGATGTTTCACCTATGGTGCTCATCAAATAGCATTTTACATGATTTGATCAAATTCAAACTGTTCCAACGCACCCTCACAAGTGCCGCAGCCAAGTGGTACATTGAGCTACCACAAGCCAAGTACCCAGATTTTAACTCCTTGGATTTCATGTTCCTGTAGTATTTCCAACTCCTCATTAGATACGACGAAGGGGTGGAGATCTTGCTATCTTGTTGCCAGAATATTGCGACCCACATAACCAAACACATCTATGAGTGGCGGCGACGCCGTAGTTTTTGCAAGATTCAACTTGATGACAGGATATTCCTAGATTGGTTCCTAAAACCTTTGCTACCACCTATAGCAAAGGACGTCACATCTGAGCGTCCGCAATATAAAGAGGAGGTCATCTTGAAATCCCAGCAGTTTGATCTTATCTATGCATAGTCTGTATATCTTTACACTGTCATTCTAGACGCTCCCCATGGAAAAACCTCCTACCAAGATGCATTGGGGGCATCGCATGCCACAGATGGCATCATAAGTTTTGTCTCCCACCAACCACAGTACCACCCGACACCACCTGCAATACCACCACAACCAAGAAAAACCCCCAGTGTTTGTTAGATTTTATCATTCAAGATAGCATTATGATATTAGGATCTTTAACTGAGAAAATAACATGCACAACAATAAAAAACAAGAGACAAGAGACACAAAGAATTTTCCTTGGGGAAACCATAAAGGATAAAACCCTGCAACTTCCTCATAGATATAATCAGCACCAAAAGTAAAACTCAAAAACATAAAGATGATCTCCCAATAGCAGTAGTCTCTCTCTTGTCCCAACAACTTCTTCTCTCACTCATGTGCCTTAATGAGTGAGTGTGTGTGTGATAAATAGAGAGGCTCACTCTCTATTTATATTATTTCATTCACTTGAAACCCACTCCAACATGTCGGCCTCACTTAACAATTACTTACTAGAGTCGACATCTCTAGGAGTGTCTAATAACCCTAGTGCCTCTCAACTTGTGGGGACTTTGCCTCCTCTGACCAACAAGGAGGTTTATCCTTAACACAATGGTGGGGACCATTGCCCCAACTTACAATGACTCACCTATGGTTGACATATCTAGGATAGTCTAATAACCCTAGGGCCCCACAATTGCGGGGACTTTAACCCTTGACCAATAAGAGGGTTACCCACAATGACTCGACATGACTTGTTACATTATAGAACCTCCCGATAGGAACATCAAGGCATGACATGACTCAAATACATTACAGACACATCCCAAAATAAACATTGGGGTACAATACATAAGATATGCAGGTGAATACATTCTAAAGTTACAAATACATTAACACTCCCTCTTAACTAGGAAGGTATTCTCTCGACACAATTTATCAGTACAAGTCTTCTTCTCTGTATCATCTGGATCATCATTGAGTCCTCGTCATCTTCACCTTCAAGTCATCTCCATCTTCAAGTAATCTTCATCATCAGATCTGGATCATCACTGGATCTGGATCATCATCACTGGATCTAGATCATCACTAGATCTATCTCATCATCACTGGATCTGGATCATCATCACAAGTGCTATCTCTTGATTCTTCTCTTCATAGGAATTTCTACAGAGCCAACCCTTTTTCATGCTGGTTGTAGGCCTAGCCACCATGTAGGTCTTCTTTAGCACTTATATCCGACCTACTTTTGAGAATGGCCCACCCAACACTTACATCTGACCTGCTCGTCAGAAAGGCATGCCCAACACTCACATTTGATGATGTAGGAGCCTACAATCACATCAGAAAGGCCCAGCACTCAAATTCACCAGCATGATAGGACATAACTACTATCATCTGTGAAAAGGCTCAGTACTTACATCTAACCTACTTGTCAGAAAGGCATGCACTCACATTTGATCTTGTAGGAACCAATCCTACAATCATATCAGAATGGCCCCTAGTCCTAGACTGAACTACCTGGTAACTGACCAGGTGCCTCCCTTCTCCCAGAGAATGGCAGTTGCCCTTACATCTGACCTACTCACCAGAATGGCCTAGCACTTACATCTGACATGGAAGGAACCTAATCCTTTAACCATGACAGAATGGCTCAGCCCTTACATCTGACCTACTCATCAGAATGTCTCCTTAGTCCTAGACTGAGTATTCCTAGTAACTGACCAGGTACCTCCATTCCAAGAATGGCATTCAGCACTTATATCTGATCATGTAGGAACCAATCCTACAGTCACATCAAAATGGCTTGACACTCATATCTGACATGGAAGGAACCAAATCCTCTCACCATGACAGAATGGCTCAGCCCTTACATCAGACCTACTTGTCAGAATGGCTTCCAGACTCGTCACTTCCCCTTGGAAGGGACCTTGATCTGGAGAACAACAAGCTTCTCCCTAAAGTACTCAAACTTCACTTTGGCCAATGGATTCATCAACACATTAGCTATCTGATTGTCCATTGCAACATACTGGAGCTTCACTGCTGCTTTCTACACCATATCCTTGATATAGTGATACTTGATCTCGATATGCTTCAACTTGTCATGGAACATCGAGTTCTTCAACAACTTCACACAACTCTGGTTTTTGCAATGTATACAAGTAGCATCCATCTAGAGATCAAATAAATCAGACAATAGCTTCCTCAACCATACTTCCTCACAACTAGCTGAACAAGCTGCGACATACTCTTCTTCAACTATACTCAGTGCCACACAGGATTGATTCCTACTAAACCAAGAGATCACACCTGATCCCATACTGAAGTAGCACCTCAAAGTGCTCTTCCTATCAATGGCACTTCCTTCCCAATATGAATCCACATAACCTTCTAGGTTAATCTTCTGATTCACCTCATACTTGATCCCATAATCAACTATACCCCTTAGGTACCTTAGAATATGCTTTGCAGCAATCAAGTGAACATGGCTCAATGTGTTAACATCAAAGCAATCATTTGATCTCATATTTGTAAGGTACATCAACTAACAATACATCGTGTCATCAACCATCTCTGATGAAGCATCACTTAATAGATTCATGTTCGATGCCATAGGTGTGGTTATGGCCTTACAGTCCATCATCCTAAACCTCTTCAGGATCTCTACTGCATACTTCTCTTGTCCAAGGAAGATTCCATCCGCATTTTGTCACACCTCCATGCCTAGAAAAATAGTGCATTGACACATAAAAGGAGCATCACTAGTCTTCCACCTTCAACCTTAAAGCAAAGGTTGGAATCCACTTTACTCTCAGTAAAGCCTAGATTAATTAGTAATCTATCCATCATGCTGTATCATGTCGAACCTCAGCATCTTCTGTAGTCACTCCCTCTGAAGCACCATACACCCTCTATATTATGTACTCTATGCATTGAAACATTCTATACTGGAGTGACAAGTAGCTTCCTCTGCTACTAATATTCTATGTATCCATCTAGGGTCACTAGATACCAAGATCCTCTATCTTGAACTTTTTCAAAATTTCATGTCGCACCCATCTGTGAGCTTGTCGTCCTCTATCAACCTTGTAGCAAAGGTTCAGATCTTCATCAAGCTCCTCATGTATGTGTTATCCCATCGGTGTCTTCTAAACTTGTACAAGGACTTCTTTCATTTGCACACATGATTCTGCCTGTCATGTGTCTCAACTCCCACTAGCTGCAAATGTCTCTTCATAGTCTATGCCTTCTTTTTGTGAGAAGCATCGTGCTACGAATCTTGCTTTGTATCCCACGATGTTTCCATCTACTACATGATGGAAATATGAACTTTCCTTCATCTATCGATACTACATTCTAGACATCATTCTTCTTGAAATGGTCTTCCCTTTCTTCTTGGAAGGTTCTGCATCAATGATGTCGCTGCATTTTTCATTTTGAAATGCCATCACTTGTTCTTCAGAACAAGTCTCATCCTTCTTTGTTTGTAGGCGATTATGTATGTGATCTTTCCTACAAGTCAAATTCATTTGCATGGTTAGAGACATTTCATAAGGAATATTCATAATGGAAAATTCTTATGCATAAATATATGATCATGCAACTACTTTAGCCAATACAACATTCATCCATATCTCACGAAAACTTTTCTAGATGCCTTCCATCTCTACTAGGACAACATTGATATTGTGCACTAATCCTATATGTCAGCAAAGAGGTTTCATTCTAGATAAGTAGCAATGGAGATTTGTATAGCACCATGAGCTACTTACCCATCACATGCATATTAGCAGTATACTGTCATTAATACAAACATTCTATCATGCATAATACATTAACTGAATATAAGAGAATGCATAACAATATCATGAAATGACAATTGAATACTTATGTTTATTTGTTTCATGGGTAGACTCTTTCTTGAGCCTTCAGTTTCATCATCTTCTTCATTCATAATAGCATCCTTTCTTATCCAAATGCTAAGATGGATAAGAGGTTCTTCAAGATTTGAGTTCTTCATATTCCTCATTGCTTGAGGGATCTTATTTGGATGGTGAGAGATTTATCTTTAGTTGCTCCCATCTTATTTTCTCTTATTATTAGTTGAGCTTCTTCTTCTTCCCAGAGTTTACTAAAAGTAATCACTTCATTCTAGCACACATTCCTCAAATGAATGAATCTCACGATCCTGGGAGACCATGCCATAGCATGTTTGTTTGTGGCATATGAAACAATACCCCTATTTTCAAAAAATATTGGAAAATACCTCCCAAAATCATTTCTTTTAACCCCCTCCCAATATGCCTTGCCGATTTTAAAAAACCCCTATTTTCCCTATATATTGCATGTATCCATTTTTTCATTTACATTTTTTATACCCCTTTATATTTCTACCTAAGGAAAAAAAAAACTAAACACAAGAAAGGGCGACAATTGATAGGCGCCCTTAAGCAAATCACTTTATTAGGAATTAAAATGTATCACATGATGTCAAAACAAATAAGAGAGGGTTTATTTGTACCAATCTCAAACAGTAGTGTGTTTTCCCCAAGAAGGGTTCAAAAATGAAACTTACACCATTTATAACTGCTTCTTTCCATCACGGACTTTTTATCCAAGCACCATTTCGGTATCTAGGAGATCGTACAACTTCAGAAACAAATTGATTTGGAATCTTCAATGCATACTGTTAATCTTTTTTGATTAAAAACAATATGAATTTAACAAGAGGAATGGACGAGTCGAGCTGGCATCCATTTATCCAATGAACTTGTGAGCATTTAAAGCATAAATTCATGATGTCAAAATAGGCCACCTTTTAGTTGAAGATTGTATTTCCAGTTCAGATGTCTACCTCATCACCAAGTTCCTAGCTAAGTTTTACTCAAACAAATTATTTATCATCTACGGGGAAAAGAAAAAAAAAATGAGGGTTGTGACAACAAGCAAGTTGGTTAGAAGACATAAACAAAAAGATGGAGAAGCAAAGTCAGCTAAAAAATATGAGCCAAATAACTGAACAGCAGTAACATTATGAGCAATTTCAAATTTAGTCTTCAAACTGACAAATTTTCTTCAACATAGATTCAAGGAAAATTATGGAGGTGTGACTCTAACAAAGCAACCAACCAAACTACATAAAAATATCTCCAACAACGTATTTTCAAAATCGCTATGATACATAACCCAATCTAGTGTACAAAAATTATCTTGTAGACTTGGCATTAAAACTTTTGTGGTTGGATTAGAGTCATAATCGTCTTCACCAGCTTCATTTTCAGTTTGTAACTGAACCTGACAACCAATATGGTTTGACCATATGGAAAGGGTTCACCTTGTGAAGCCCAATGGGTTATCTCAATCAGTTCAAATAGGCTGTTTCAAGGTGGAGTTCACTGTAAGGTCTCCAGTTCTAGTCTTGCTGAGGTTCAAGTCTTGCTGAGTCTGACTGGGTTACCAACCACCATTGCAGCTAGTTGTTGAGATGCGCTCCATCAAGATATTCCATGGAAGAGGGGGGAGAATCCTATGAGGCTTTTCTTGGTAAGAAAATGAGTTTATCTTGTGATATGGTTAATCGTATCCAAAACCAAAGATTGATTAAGCCCAATGTGTATGAGTGGATCAAACAAAATTAAATCTTACAACCTTGTTTCATTCATGATAGTCAGGTGGATCTAAATACCCAAGACAATGCTAAGTTTTATCTTTTCTACACCAATAGCATTAATAATTGAAAAGGAAACCCAAACCCATGAATGTACATAAGTTTTCAAGTGTATCAAGTTCAGTGAAAAGAGTTTTTTGCATCAAATAAATTCGTTTTCTATTCAAGAGTTAGGATTTCTTAAGATATTTGCATGTACATCACTATTTCTCCATGGGTAAGATATATGCATGTACATCACTTCTTTGTATTGTAATATGCTATAAAAAAGTAACCATGGGAAAGAGTAAAGAACAAAAAATTAATTTTCCATCATACAAGAATGGCACAAGTTAATGAGCATAGATTACTACGTCAACGTTCACTCTCTTTGCCCAAAAGTAATCTAATCCCTATCAAAGAATGTGCCAAGAATTAAATAGCACAATAAAATGACTGTTCTGAGCCTCTTCATATAACTAAGTAGGGGAAACCAGATTCAAAATCCCAAGATGGATCGAGCCTTTGTTCCTTAAAGCTAGCAATTCCACCCCTGCTTTGGGACCCATCTGATGTTGAATATAAAACTGATCATCAATTGAAGGAATCAATTACCACCAATATTTATCCATGAATACCAAACCAATACCACTTCCTCCATGATTAGAGCAAAATAATATTTTGATTATGATGATGAACGTCCAAATACTTGCACAGAAAAGATAAATTTTATGTCTATCATGATCAAGAAAACATTTATTTGCAAACTCGACAGTAATTAGAAATCCCTGAATGATAAAATTAAGTTTTAACAGTACCCCTACCAGAACATATTTTGAGAGCCTTGGGGGGCATTCAGAGTTTGCATCAGCAACAAACTTTCACTATGGAAAATACTGCAGAACCTTAGGTGGTAAATCATGAGTTTTCTTAGCCTGAGCCATATCTGAACATCCGGCTTCTCTCTTCTACTTCTGCAACCGAAAACCATAGCCACTTCATGTGATCAAGCGATGACACTAATATGAATGCATGTTCATCCAAGCATATAAAATTTCTAATTTTGATAAAAGCACGAGACATTACTATGCAAAATGCTCCTAATTTTGTGTGTTTGACAAATATTGTCACTGCTTAAGATATTTGCTGGAGAGAATGGTATCCTACCAGAGCATTATAAATAACCAACCTGAAACAATGGTAGATTAGGAATAACAAGGATAAGAAGTTTAGTACTCTATATGCTTCATCCTTTAGACATTAGATCAATTCTAATCATCCTATTTGTATGTGATAACTATCAATGCTTTGGGTATTTGTTGAAGACAAGTAAGTCATAAGGAATAATTTAGGGCATCTCTCTACCTAATGGCTTAAATATGGTAAACAATCATATTGTAGATTATTTGTTTCTCTCATTTTAAGTGGACCAAGAGATGCTGGAGGCTACTAGGGATTGTTTGAATCTTTTTGGCACAGCTTCTGTAGCAATGGCTAGTGAAAGCAACATTAATTTTAGGATTGTCGGGGTTAATGACCCTCCATCTTGGTTTCCCCCATGTGAAATTATATTCGACCAGGGATTGTGTGTTACCTCGAAATCTTGTTTGGCACCAGTCTCTTAGTTGTACTTGTGTCCATGTCGAATCAGTGTCTTCAAAAGCTAAAGACAAACCTACACACCTGGTAATTTAAAGATCTCCCTTTTGCAAGCAAGTTGATTATGGTTTCGAGGATTCTATAGGCTTCTCACATTTAATATGTCTCTTGTTGGCTCCCTAACAACATCAGACTTATCATACTTATTGTCTCTTGTTGGCTCATATTGTGATCATACTTATCATTTAAATCGAGTGGTTAGATGCCCCTGGATGTATGGATGTTTTTAAAGGGAACATCAAGCACTATAAAATCTTTTGTGGAAAAGGAAATAGCTCGTATATTCCCAGTGTGTTTCCTCACTGAGCTTGAATTATTAAAAAATGATATTTTAGATACATCTCACCAAAATAAATGCAATGTTCTGAGAGAGATATCACATGAAAGAAGTGCAATTTTGTGGAAACATTAGAATATAAAGCACAAGATATAATTAAAAAAAAGGTAAGCAAACAAGATACAACAGTCTTGTATGCAAGACTGGGAAATATGTACCTTCCTAAAATGCTCTTCAGAGGACCTAATAGCGCGTGACTGATCAACCTTAGCTAGATCAAAGTCACGTTCCTTTTTGGCCGCAGACATTTCCATCGCCAATTTCTGCTCTCGGACAACATTCTTGTAAGCTGCAAAAGATTATACTTAGAGCACATTCCACCACTTCCAGCAGATTCCTCCCACTTCACCATTGAACTATAAGAAATAAATGCATTCCATATATCCTGCAGTCTACTATTCTTGCCTTAAAAATGCATAATAATTTCATAACAGATGGGTAAAATGTTCCCTTCTATGACAAATGGCATACCAATTTCTTCAGTAAGATTGTCCCACTTAAACTTTCGAAGGTACTTGATATTCCACAGGTCATAATAATGTGCTAAGCGTTTCTTTCCTCCTGCAAGAAACTTGCAATTTACAAATAAGAATACTGAATTATCTTTTAGTAAACTACAGACTCCTCCCTAAAGTTATTTACTTTTGTCAATCTTAATTCTGTATGCAGTTACACAAGTCCATCTGAGGAGATAAGTATATTTTAATTAGAGTGGCCATTAAAAGAGTTTTGATCATTCATAGTAAAGGTAAAGTAGTTATTCCAGTAGTATTCGGACAACATTCTTGTAAGGAAAAATATTATACTTAGATCACATTCCACCACTTCCAGCAGATTCCTCCCACTTCACCTTTGAACTATAAGAAATAAATGCATTCCATATATCCTGCAGTCTACTGTTCTTGGCTTAAAAATGCATAATAAATTCATAACAGACGGGTAAAATTTTCCCTTCTATGACAAATGGCATACCAATTTCTTCAGTAAGATTGTCCCACTTAAACTTTCGAAGGTACTTGATATTCCACAGGTCATAATAATGTGCTGAGCATTTATTTCCTCCTGAAATCAACTTGCAATTTACAAATAAGAATACTGAATTATCTTTTAGTAAACTACAGACTCCTCCCTAAAGATATTTACTTTTGTCAATCTTAATTATGTATGCAGTTACACAAGTCCATCTGAGGAGATAAGTATATTTTAATTAGAGTGGCCATTAAAAGAGTTTTGATCATTCATAGTAAAGGTAAAGTAGTTATTCCAGTAGTATCAATCACCTTGCTTCGAACATTTATTTTGTATCAAGTATCTAACTTCTGAGTTTTGCAATTAATATAAACTATATCAATAGAAAAAACTACAACAAAATACATCAAGTCTTCTACTATTGCTACTGGATAAGTTGGAAGGTAGATGAGATCATTTTTGTTAAAAGTGCAGCATGTATTACATTAAAAATCACTCTGCATGTACAACAAGAGCAACATAGTGATCACTGATCACACTAATGCCCCCAACCTACGTAAGCAAGGAGAGCTAGCAGATCCACCTTGGCACCAACTGAAAGAGAACCTATATCCTTTTGATAAAACACTATTATGGTGGAGATTGGAGTATCCAAATCAGATCTGAGGGTAGAAGCAAGCATCAAAGGAATACTTTTATCAAAAGCATGATAAGACAACAATTCCATAAATAGGAAAATCCAATTAATCTATAATTCTGATCACATCCAAAATACTTGTCATGTGCTCCACCCCATTTGTTTAGGAATAGGGCACCAATTCACTTAGATTGACATCCACGCACTTTCACTCCCAGCCATGAAATGAGTAGCCACTAACGACCCATTAAATTCCAGTCCTTAAGAGGCATTTCACCATAACATAACAAAAATATCTTCCCAAAGAGGCCCAAAACAATGCAAATGCATGCATAGGTGCAATAATAAATATTAAAATGTAGCAGAATTAAAAAAGCACTGCAAAATATCACATACAAATCAGAAACAGAGAAAAATGCAAGGATATTGAAAGTATGTGTTTCATATGTAATGCAATTGGGGGCAGGTGACAAAAGGTAAACACTAGAGTAGGAAATAAGAAAGGATACTGGGAAATCCAGGGGAAAGTAGGGAGGATGAACTTAAAGAGTCTCTCCATTCATTTCATTCTTCCAGGCTAGGTTTGAAAGTCTTAAGTTAATACCTGATTGTATGGTGTATTCTTCGTTTTTATTGTTTTGTTAACATGCAATTGTAGTGGTACTGAAGCAGTGTATTTGGTTAAAAAAATCAAAAGATTGGCATGGAAAGGGAGATAAATGTTAAGTTTCCACTCTGGAGACACTTCACTTGAATTTCTATTGTGGGTGGACTTTACAGAATGGGTATATGACATATTAGATGGAAAATTTATCTGATGTTACATTTCAAATTTGGCTGGTTTCATTTGCAAAGGACATTACAATTGTTGGAAGAAACTTATTTTCTTAAAATTTGCAAATGAATTGCATGGGTTATCATAGATTTTTGGGCTCAACTCGTTAAGAAGTTTGAAGCACAAAATAGGCTGCTTTGTGACCTCGGATGTAAGCACACAAACTATTATCATAGATCACAAGGATCACAGACTATTATCATTCTAAGGTTACTAGAATTAGTTACCAGGGTGTGAATATTCCTACTAACTTTAGTTTGTAAGAATCTTTGATTTTCAAGCCTGATTTCGTAAACATCATGGAACTGAAAACTAAAACCATTTACCAAAAAACTGCAGGGCATGCTAAAGCAGTTGACACCAAAAACTACAAAATATTGAACAATAAAAACACCCTAGGGAATTATTTTTCAAACTGGTAATATGACTACTTTTATAAATAGACTGTGGTCTCTTTCACAACAGTAAAGGAAGAGCATTAATTTTGTCTGGATTATTAGGAAATGCAACAATAAGAGAATGAAATCATGTCATCTAGATATGATAGAGATCTATGAAGTACTAGTATGCAGCTACAAATACACGTATGGCTATAGAAGATAAAAGAAGTGATTAATTAGGTGTTGATTGTTTGTTTTGTTGTAGTGTAATAAGTTTTGAGGGACTGAAAAAAACTCTCAAAAGGAGGAAGTTTTTGTTCTAAATTTATATCCAAAAATAAGGAGACCATACCATAGCTAGGTCGAGGTCTAATGTACTGAAAAGGTGGAAAATTATTTGTGTCAAATCATCAAGCGTAGGCATGATTCTCCAAGCAAATGGAAGCTTACCTCAATGCTAAGTGCACTTTATTCAACAAAGAGAAATGTCATGTGCTCAAAAAGTGAGCCAACCTTAATGCTAAGCGCACTTTGTTTGGTAAGGATAAATGACAATGTGCTTAGAAAAAGAGCCAATCATCCATGTTGCATAGTGTTGAGCAAGAGAATGTTATAGTCCACAAAGAAAATAGGTTGATTTTAGAGAAAAGGGAGATTGAGAAACAATTTCATGAGGTGACAAATTAACCAAGTGCAAGTCACTCAAGGAAAGGTGAGATGAATGCATTGCTCAAATACTCATGCTCTGCGAATGAGAGAATCATTTTCTTGAGATAGAGATGAGCCATTCCAGGTGTCTAACATCAAGCAAAGGATGAAAGGCCTTACCAAGTAAAGAACCGAGCAAAGGTCGAGTTGAAAATTGGAATAGGAACATGGATCCATCCACAAATTCAAGGATGATTAGGCAACATCCTCATTAAATAAAAAATCAATTCCACTACCATAACAAGAAATCACTACATCTTGGGAAACATAGATATAAAGAAAAACTACTTATGCAATCATTGCAATCACTACATCTTGGGAAACAAAGACATAAAGAAAACTACAATAAAGAGAATAAAGAGAGGAGTTAGTCATTGTGAGATCACAACCAAAGTTTATAATGAGAGAGAATAGAACCAATGACAATGAAATCTTATAACTCTATTTTCAAGAGTGTCAAACACTATAATGCAATGGTGTGTATTGAATGCAAAAAAGGAACTATCATTGATTATGATTAAGGCCAAGGAGAATCATAAGGAAATATAAAATTTCTTCCTAATGAGGATTAATTAAACGGCCACTAAACGGCCCCTGACTATCTTTATCGATAAAATCCTCTATAGGAGAATGCTTATCTTTCTCTTTCAATAAGGTTCCAAATGTTCCAGGGGAGGGACTACCCTATATTAAACATATGCTACTGGCACTGGGTCTAAATAGAATGAATCTGGAACAGAGTGAAGGTAAGCTGGTCTTGCAACGGAATATGGGTCAATGTTGGAGTAAACTTGGTCAATTGGATTTGTTCCCAGACCACTGGCATTTCTTCCAATTCGAAAGCCATACATAACCCATTGATTCATCATACGCAGTGGTATAGGCCGCATAAAGAGAGCAACATCAGCAGTGGAAAAGGTAACAATAGTTAGAGATGTGGATCTCATTGTAGTTGACCTATAAACAGGAGTTTATTCATCAATGGAAAAAGCATAGGTATAAGATCTAGTTCGTGATTCTAGGAATTACTATTTTGACCATGCTATTGATTCTGGAACTACTGATGGGTAAGAAACTATCTCTGCTATCTCACAAAAAGAAGTACAGGCATTTTTCATCAAATATTAAACACACTACAGCATACCTCCAAGAATGATATGCAATGGCTCTCCAATGTGCCTCCTCCAGCACCAGAGAAACCCACCACAAACCCACGACCACAAAACGGTGAATAAACGCCCTCATTTTCCAGAAAACACTACTACCACTGCAATGCTGCTGGAAAAAATGCCCTGTTATCCAGCAAACACCATGGAGAAAACCCACAGAAAACCCAAGGAGTAAAACACCCTTGTTTTCCAGAAAACACTACGGGGATTTGAAAAAATGCCCTGTTATCCAGCCACACGATGGAAAAAATGCCCTAAACCTAGCTCGCAGGCACCTCGGCCTGCACTCAGACCACAAGCTCCATGATGGAAAAAATGCCCTAAACCCAGCTCGCAGCTCACAAGCACCTTGGCCTGCACTTAGACCACAAGCTCCATGATGGAAAAAATTCCCTAAACCTAGCTCGCAGGCACCTCGGACCGCACTCAGACCACAAGCTCCACGATGGAAAAAACGCCCTAAACCCAACTCGCAGCTCACAGGCACCTTGGCCTACACTCAGACCACAAGCTCCACGATGGAAAAAATGCCCTAAACCTAGCTCGCAGGCACCTTGACCTGCACTCAGACCACAAGCAAAGGAGCTCAAAGGCACCTAGCAGGCAAGGCTTGGAGGACTGGTGAATGGCTTGGGCAAAAATGTTGAATAAAACATACCCCAACATATTGGATATTTATATAGTGAAAAAAAAACCCTAGTTACCCCTAATATACCCCCAATATATTGATTTTTAATTTTTTAATTTTAACCCCCCCAATATGAACAGACGTGATATCATATTGGTCCCTAGGTGATGCCCCCGTGGACCATTCAAGGTGGATATCACCACTTCTGCATTCTTCACTTCTTATTTTACCGCTTCAAGTTGTTCTTTGATTTGAGAGACCCTTGTAAAGTATGATTGTATGGTCTCTACATTCTGGGTCTTCACATTCTTCAACTGGTTTCTTAAGGTCATATTCTAAATTATGTTCTTCCCTTCAAATAGTTTGGTCAAGGAATCAAACATCTTCGGTGTATTTAGGGAAGACACTTGTGGTACAATGACCAAGTTCTTCTTGTGTAAGGCTTTTAACCTTATCTCCCTCTGGAACTGGAACCTCTCTACTAATGTAGGTGTCCAATTCATTTTCTTTAGAAAGATCAAATACTTCCATGCTTGCAAGTTATCAACTTCACCAAGATTATCATCAATCCAATGTGATAGATCACTTTGAAATGAGAACCTCAAATGCAAATAGAAAAATATTAGATCTTATCGATTTGAGGTGTCCGTCCTGATTTCAGAGCTGGCTAATCTAGGGTTTGTCAGAGAAACCCTAATTTTCAAAACTTGAATAATTTCAGGTCTAATTGGATAGAAATATATATCTCTTCATTTTGAGTTGTCCAATGTACTCCTTTTCTAAAAATAGTGGAGGGAAGCTCCCAGAACAAGAAGCCCTAGTTTTCCAATTTCTTTTACAGATATGCATGTTGCTATTTCTATGGTATATCTGAAATTAAGACTCCTTTGTGTCTAAAACATTGCATTGAGGTAGCCTCACATGTCCCTGATCTAACACTATAGGTTTCATCAGAATTGGTTTCACCAATTGGGACTTATGATCATTTTCCCAAGGTGACCTATTATAGGACTGTTCAGAACAACAAAGTTGCACGGACTTCCACGTGTCATTGGTTCATCTTCTGAGTCTGAAACTTGGAACACAGAAATTACAGTTCATTCCCTTTTTTAAAAATATTCATAAATCTCATTTGGACCTGTGTATCCCAAGATCTACCAATTATCCCGAGGTGTCCTGTTTAGCGATGAATTCTGGAAGAGGATGGAACCCTAACTTGGAGGGATCATATCTCCCAGAATATAGTGAATCTGAGGCTGAATATTGGAAAAAGTGTAAATCATGATTTTATATTTGGCCTCTGAAATTTTTAGCTCCTGATCCTTCGCTAATATCAGGATGTAGTGAGTGTACCAAAACTTAGCAGTTTTAGTATTTAAGGTTTTTCTAGCTCGAGGTCAAACTAGGGTTTGACTTTCCTGGAGTTTCACCCAACAAAAAATATTAATCCATGTCTCTAAACTTCTATTTTTATGAGTAGATAAATCCTATGCTGGGCTCACTCAAAAATTCCTCTTCTGTAGAAAGCCCTAATTTCCCGCACCGAAAACTAAAAATGCTCGGAATCGATTTCTGCTTCGACAGAAAGATGTGCCCTTCAATGGAGAGTCATACTAGCATACTTTTGCTGATGGATTGTGGAGAGAGACCCAAAAAAAAGAATCCCTAGATTCTGCAGCTGCACAATGTCTTCTTCTCAGGTTAGCTCTAATACCATGTTAGATTTTATCATTTAAGCTAGCATTATGATCTTAGGATCTTTAACTGAGAGAATAACATGCACAACAATAAAACACAAGAGACAAGAGACACAAAGAATTTTCCTCAAGGAAACCATAAAGGAGAAAACCCCGCAACTTCCTCAGAGATAGAATCAGCACCAAAAGTAAAACCTGAAAACATAAAGATGATCTCCTAACAGTAGTAGTCTCTCTCTTGTCCCAACAACTTCTCCTCTCAATCATGTGCCTCAATGAGTGAGTGTGTGTGTGATAAATAGAGAGGCTCACTCTCTATTTATATTCTTTCGTTCACTTGAAACTCACTCCAACATGTCGGCCTCACTTAACAATTACTTACTAGAGCCGACATCTCTAGGAGTGTCTAATAACCCTAGTGCCCCACAACTTGTGGGGACTTTTCCTCCTCTGACCAACAAGGAGGTTTATCCTTAACACAATGGTGGGGACTATTGCCTTGACTTACAATGACTCACCTAGGGTCGATATCTCTAGGATAGTCTAATAACTCTACGGTCCCACAAATACGGGGAATTTAACCCTTGACTAACAGGAGGGTTACCCACAATGACTTGACATGACTTGTTACATTATAGAACCTCCCGACAGGAACATCAGGGCATGAAATGACTCAAATACATTACAAACACATCCCAGAATAAACATCGGGGTACAATACATAAGATGTATGGATGAATACATTCTGAAGTTACAAATACATTAACAATGTTTCCTACCAAAACCAAACTCAGTACTATGTAAGAATGATGCCCCAGTCTAGAGCCACAACTTCTTATGCACAACCAACACCACCTTAGCAGGCCCAATCATTGGCTTGGCCTGCACAACAATATGTGGGACAAATTCCCACATTTGTGGCACCTGCACGCACCCAAGTTTACTATGCACCACCAGTGCAAGTCATTCAAGCCCCTACCCCTACTTCGCCAGCACCTTTAGGATAGGTGTTTGCATAACAAAACCGTCCTAACCAGCCATCCCCCAATGACCAACAAGGGAAACCCAGAAATAACCAAGCCCAGAACCAAGGAAACAATCAACCATAGGGAGGAGGTAAACAACCAAACCCTCCCAACAATGCAGGGGAAAACCATCCAGCCCAAAATCCTCAGCAACCAAACACACCTATATGCAACGCTCTGTTGCGCACAAACCAGCCATGCAAGTTGTGTGAGGTCTACAGGAACTATACACATGAATGTCTCTTAATGGGTTGTTCCAAGCAAGGCATTCACAACGAGGTTCATCATGCTACCAATACGATAGCCCAATCTCAACCCAACCCGGTACCACTAGGCCCTCCTCGCATGGTGCTCCAGAACCCATTACCAGTCCAAGGATTGGTAGAAACCACACCCTTTCCCCAAACCACACCTGTATCCCACCCTGTTCCACATCCCATGGAGACAGGATTACACCAACTGCTAGCGATGACAACTGAAGAGATTAACTTGTAGACTAGGTGGAACCAATACAAATCCACTACTAAAACCCTTGACATAGCAGCAGCATCCACATCCAACACTACCAATTTTCCTCTTCACCTTCTGCCCCCCCCCCCCTCGTAGGCCCACATCTCCCCTTCAGGCACCTTGCCAACAACACTACTGCAAGGGAGGTAGTTAACTATAGTATCGTCGATGACTTGGCCCAATTACCTACGACCATGTTGGCTCTTGAAGTACTCAAAACATGCCCAACGTAGCGGTAATCCTTGCTAGCTTCCCTTGGTGCCGTAGACCCCTCCAACTCCATATTAATCACATTTGATTTGGATCAAGGAGAACCAATAATTCCATCGACCATCACCTTCTAGATCCTAGTGTCAATTTGAAATTTGGTTGTGCACCATTGCATCATTGATGTGGGGGCATCAACTTGCATCATGTCAATCTTGGTTTGGAAAAAACTTGGGTCCCCCATCTTGCAAGCATCCACCACCACATTGCGTGCCTATGATGGCCATCCCACTAGAGCCCAAGGCATCCTCTTGCATGTCCCCATCTCTTTAGGCAAGAAGACCATCCTAATTGACATAGAAGTCATTAACGCTTAGTTAAACTACAACCTTCTTCTAGGACATAGCTATATATACACAATGTGAGTTGTGGCAGCTACCATCTTCTTCCAAATGATGTTCCCCCACAATGGGAAAATCATGACTATTAGCCAATTGACTTACCATGATCCACAAGCTCCAATAGCAATAGCTAACGTTATTCCCACTATTGACACCACAGTCGATGACACCACCACCCCCATCATCCTGAATGTAGGCCCAGGGTTGTTCACTGACACCTCTATGATGGATTCCTTCCACTTAGTATCACCACCATCTTCACTAAGTGATACTATAGATTTGTACATGATGTCATCTAGCACTACTGCACCACAAACCCACCCACAGCCGCAACCCTATCCACATCCACAACCACATCTGCATCCATAAACCCATCCGCAGCCTCAACCCCATCCACAGCTACAATACCATCAGTAGCCGCAACATTAGCCGCAGCCCCAACCACAACCACAACACCATCCGTAGCCACAACACTACTAGCAGCTGGAACATCATCAGTAGTCGTAGCATCATCAGTAGCTACAACATCATTCACAGCTGTAACATTATGCACAGCCGCCACCACAACCTCATCCCCACGTGCAACCATCAGGTATTTATCTGGGCTCCTCTCTAGTCCACACAATTCCCTTCCTCTTTCACATGCCTGGTGTCATGAGTAAGCCAGTAATGGCTACCTTAAACTTACCCAATTTCACATTGGGGATTCCCATGTGGTACATTGATCCACCTGCCCAACTACCAATGCCCTAGGTAGTCTTAAACCCCATGCAACCCATTGTGGTCGAACCTCATCCTCTACCCGGCCCGCAAAACCCAACCATCGCACCTGCACCCTCACCACCACAACCAAAAAGGGCCAGGGGGGAAAACGTGAAAGCTATCGCTATACCTCAACAAATCCCACCTTGTGTTGTCTATGAATAACAAGGACGCCCAACTCAAAAATTCTCTAAGATTCCCATAATCCACGCACATTTGGATGCCATGGATACAACGGAAAACCTCTCCATGGTTGAAATCCCAAGCGGGCCAATAGTGAGAAACAAGTCATTGATAACAAACCATGCTTGCACCCTATGTGGATTGTATGGACACTATTCTCACCACTACCAGGATTTTTTTGAGTTTTGAACGGATCTAGTCAACCTTCGATAACATTTCCTTGAATATGAGATCACTTTGATTGAAGAAATCCATCGCCCACCTCCTTCTTTAGACACCATGTCCATTTACATGATGTCTATTTCTACAGACCCTCTTGTCTCCACCATCACCGATGGTCCATCAAAACTGTCCCTTTGTTGCTTCCACAATAATGAGTAGATACTTGAATCCTTAACTGCCCTAGAATACCCATGGGAAGTCATGCACCATTGCTCGTTCTTCCTCCCTAAAGAACTTATTTCGCAATCTAACCAATTTTCCATGGAAACCAAAGATTTCATTCATGGGAAAGTCGACTGGTTCAAAAATCACATTCCAGCACCAGATGCCTTTGAAGAAGGGAACATGGCCAACATCTCACCAACCATCAAAATCAACATCTCAACTAATCCTGAGGTTGTTGAAGAAATCATGCTAGGGGCATCCTGGTGGCACATCATTTAATTTTAGGATATAGCTGTCTAATCTATCCACCGCACCTTATGCGCGTCCCCGGACCATCGTCCGAAGGAAGGATCATTTCCTTTGCATGCATTTGGCATATAACTACCATTGGACTTGCACTCACATCACATATAGTCAATTCCATCCACCACAACTCACACACAACTCTCTTGACCTCTGTCCGAGAGCCACCACAATTTGTGTGCCTCTCTCGCATCGATTTGTGTGCCTCTTCAACAATCTATCCCGTGCATGTATTGGTATGTTTAAGAGCCACCTACTCCATCCATACTACATGGATGACCTTTGGACCACTATCCACTATCCCAACATGGGGCACCACATGTGCCACCGTAATCGGTTGACCATACCAGAGTTTCTTTCAAGCTCTTTTATGACTCCTAAAAGAATGAAAATATTGTCGAGTGCAACTGCTTCCTTTCCTGCTCGTTACAATATAGGAAAGGGTGTCTACATCATCTCGTTTATCTCCTTTTACAAACCATGTAGACTACCATATGAAAAGGACCACCTTGGCATATTCAAGCCAAGACTGTTCCCCTCTACATCCTTTTATGCTTTCTTCAGAAAAGGAGCTGAACTCTATGAAAAAGCTCACCATGGGTTGTTGTTAAGATATTTTCCAACCTTCTCATCAAGAAAATATTGCCAAGAAAACTTGGTTTCATTCATGCTCGTAAAATTATCTGAATGTCCATCTAGTTAGTATAGGTTTAACCTTTTTTGACCTGATTGGACTACCAACGGTAAAGAAGTCTCTCGTCCCTTACAGGATGGGTGAGCTCTCCGATGTATACTTTTATCCTTTTTTTGTTGCAGGAAACTATCAACGAAAAATATCCCCCACTGGAGTCTTCTTCATGCTTTCAAACTCTCTAAAATTGAAAGCACCATCGAGCATTTACTTTCTCGGGCTCGCCAAAAATCCACGAGATCGGACCACAATGGTGTCTCTAGACACCACCCCACAGATAACAGTTTGGTAGAATTCCCACTTTGGGTCGCCTTTGTTCAGAGTACTCTACAATGTGTCTTCCTTGGATCCCATCAATACCAAAAGTCTACCTCCTCCAAGTATTTCCCATATGCAGTTACATTCCCAGTATTACAGCTATGATCCCTTTCCCATGAGTCAGTTTCATTTGCTACCTGGTCCTCTGTACCATCATACTCTGAGCAAAGGAAGTTTGAGTCCACCATAATTCCCTACCCCTGTTCAACTCCTCCCCGCAATTTAGTGGATCAGTCCTCATATTTCCTCACATCTTTCGGTTATCTCCCCCGCGCTTCTGGTCAAGGAAACACCATTGCCTTGGCCAGTTGCAGGTCTCCCTCTGTCGACAACAACACATGTATTCCATAGGATAGACCTAGAGGTCGCTATATCCCGGTTTCATTAACCTCGATGAGTTCCTTGGACCACTTGAGAGGAGTCCTTAGTGCCTCTCGGGATGGTTGTTTCTCACGTGCTCGACTCCAGCTAAATCATTGCATCGTTGAGATTCATACATGGTATCGGTTTGTGTAGTATTTGGTTGAAGACCCCAAATGTCACCTGACTCTAGTACATTGATGAGTCTATGAAAGGGACCCCAACAGGTTCATGTCCCTTTGTGATTTTCGAGTTGCATTGAAGATAGTGTTCAGAAGCCCCAATAATGCTTCTATATAGATTTATGATTGATGCAACATATTTGTACCACAAAGACTTTGACTCTCCGTCATTAGGTCCCTACAACTATGTACTATTCCAGATCCAGTAGACCATCAGTCATGAAGATATAGCATTCCATGAAAATGCCATGGGTCCAATGTAGTAGTTCTTCAGATTAGTATTGTATTCAACCTCTTCTTTAGGCAACCACTATGTATCAATAGTTGTACATGATCGACTCTTGCATTATAGATCTTAGATCACATTATTCATTTGACATCATTACAAGCATGGGGATGCATGCCTTGTCCATATACATGTCACACATTATTTGTATCTCACCCATTGATGGGAACCATATTAATACAACAAAAAAAAGCCACTATGCCCCATCCCTATAAGCATCACCTCTCCCCAGAAAATCCTATGATGTCCATCGACCATACGATGAGCTCCTTCCCTTACACGTTAGGGGGCAATTTGTTAACCCAAAAAATCACTCAGTAAGCTCTACATGACCTACACCACCAAAATACATCTACATACGACCCTCATTTGACCCCCACACCCTCAAAAAGGCTCAAAAATATAAAAAAGGGCTTTAAAACCCCTAAAAAGAGCCAAAATAGCTCTCATAGGGGTTAAAACCTCCAAAAAGGGGCTAAAACCCCTCAAAGGATCTTAAAACCCCTAAAGGAGCAAAAGGTTGGGTGAAAGGGGCTACAAGCCCAAAAAAGGGGCTAAAGCCCTAACCAGGGGCTTAAAACCCTAAAAATCTCAAGAAAAAGTATAAATAGAGGGGTGGGGGTCACTCTCAAATCACTCCTTCTCTCCTTAACGTTATGCTTCCCATGTGAGTGCCTTGAGACCATTTTCCTCTCAATCCATTCACCCTCCCTCTCCTCCATTTCTCCATTGAGCCAAATCTCCCATTCCATTCAGATGTGCTCCCAAAGCTAGGGCATGGTGGCCCATTTCCACCCAGAGAAGGTATATTTGTGTTTTAGTTCATTTTTATTGTAGTTTTCTAAAATAGTTTGCTTGCAGGTTTATTGCTCATGCTTTGTTGCAGGTTTCCATTTATTTCTTGCAGCCATTCTTGTTTTCTAATCCTTTCATGCAGGGTTTCATAGTTTAGTTTCAATATTGTTTGTAGGTTTCTCTTCAACCCAACAAGGAACCCTACCCTTTCATCCTATAGACTGAAGGTAGTTGTTTCTGCATGTAGCCAAGGTTTTCCCTGAGCTACATTCACTAAATAAATTGGATCAATTAAGTCTTCTTTTCACAATGAATTCTCCATGATTGACCTTGGATTGTTGAGACAATTTCTTGGATTAGAGATTGAGGAATCTGAAGCAGAGATCAAGGTCAAACAAACAAATTATGCTTCAGACCTATTATTGAATTTTAAAATGGCTGAGTTTAAGGCATCCAAGTTACCATTCCTCTCAAGAATAAAACTAGGTTATTTTGGCACATCTCCATTGGTGGAAATCTCATTTTACATACAACTAGTTAGTAGTTTGTTGTATATTACACACTCTTGACCTGATTTGGAATATGTTTTAGGTGTTATTTCTAGATATATGCAGGATCCTCATGACATAGATTGGAGGGCTGCAAAAATAATCTTGTATTATGTGCAAGGAACCAAACACTTCGGGGTACACTATGTTGTTGGTTCTCCACTAGAGCTAGTTGGATTTACGGTTTCTGATTGGGTTGGAGATTCCATTGAAATAAAGTACATTTAAAGCAATGTATTCATGCTTTCACACGGTCCCATATGCCGGTAAATGAAGAAAAAACACACCATATTCCTCTCTTCATGTGAGTCCAAGTACAGAGGAGCTGTGAACGTAGCTACACAATGTGTGTGGTTGTAAGGTATTCTTAGGGAAATTGGAGTTGCATTTGATTCACCCAAAGTAATTTTGTGTGTCAATAAAAGTGAAATAAATATTTCCATCGATCTAGTGCAAAGACATAGGACCAAACACATTGAGATACACATGCACTACATCAGGACCTTGGTGCATGAGCAGGTGATATCCTTGCAGTATTTTCCATGTGCAGAGAAAACTACTGATATAGTAACCAAGAGATTCACAGAGAAGACATTCAACTATATGTGATCCCTTATTGGAGTGAGTGACACATGGTGATATCTGATATTAACTTTCATGTTTCTCTCCATGTCCATTTTAGAGGGGAGGTTTTGTTCGCATGAGGTTTTCCTCCTTACCTTGGTTATATGCACAAATAGATTTTTGTATGAGGTGAATTGATCCTTAGTATTCAATTCCTCAATAATATGGTATAATATGTACTAATTTATGATTAAGGGGGGTTTTATATCACTAATAAACCTGAGTGCCATGTTCATACACCTAGGATACATTTTCATTATCCTTTATGCTATGTTATATGGTCCAACACTAGGCTATGTTGATCAACCTTGGCCTATTGGGTGTTTTAGACTCCTATTGCATTGAGGCACTCCAATTTGATCATTATGACTTCCCATGCACCCTCATTAATGACAGAGCATACCTTGGTGCATTCCCCATCCCTTAAATCAGGGAAACTATTTGACCATATGCACTAGTGCATGTATTTGGTAGTTTTTGGCTCTCCTTGGGAATTTATTGTTTCCTAGAGTCACTCCCACTCACCCATGTTCTCACCCACACCTATAATTTCTTCATTTATGTATTAGCATGTTCCAGGCATGTCCACACAAGAATTTGTGACCGTTTGGGATAGTTTGGGAGCTCATTAGTCCACCAAGGGGGGATTTGAGGTCAAATCCTAGCTTGACACATGTATACATCCAGATTACCTCCAAAGGATAATAATTTCTCCTTAATGTAATATAAAACTGATCCATACATTTTTACATGTTGGATATTCATAATAAACTCTGTTATTGACTACATTTGTGTTTGTTAATTTCACTATTTCCTTTGTTTTTGTGCATAATTGTGTGTAATATATAATTGTGAGAATCTCCTTGGATCCTAGATTCTACTGTGAATAAATTATCACAAAAGTTACAATAGAATATCTTCTGAAGTTACATTTATTTAACAGAGATGATGATGTAGGATCACGACCAGGAAGGTTGAGTAAGAGTAGAGGACTAGATGATGTCGAAGTAGGTGGAGGATGAGGACATGGTGGATGAGAAGTTGGATGAGACATTGAAGGTAGAGGAGGATGATTTGGATGGGATGTCAAAGGTGGAGGGGGAGGAGGTGCAATGTATGTGGAGGTTGTGTCACCAATTAAAGAAACTAGTGGAGATAGAGGTAGACCAACTATAAGAGTATCTTATCCCTCATATGATAACATAATAATATGATGGATACCATATAAAATATCACAAGCACAAATAATGTGTTACACAAATATCCTCATATCACAAGGAAGCATCTTCCATATATCTGCGCAGTGAGGTTCCTTGATAATGTACCTCACCTGTACATGAGAAACCACTCAATATTGCAACATTGTAGATAGTCTGTCTGTGACATCATTTCTATGATATCCCTTCTATGAAATCCTATCTACGACATACTTTCTGTGACATCTTGTCTAATATTCTCATTTTTCCTGTGTTGAAGTCTAGGCCTAACTAAATAAGGTGCCTTGAGATGAGCTGCATCCAGATCCATATACTCCTCATCTTGAACTAGAGGAGGTGGAAAATCACCATGAAATGTCTCAACATGTGTAAAATATATAGTACACAATAATAATTAAATAATTTCATTAAACATGAATATAATATAACAATTTGGGATAATTTTCTTTTTCATTAAGTATAAAAGGAATAAAATGAAACTATATTAATTCAAATATAACACAAAATTTACATCTATCATTTGATGGATCATCATCAGTGAATAATATGTTGGTACAACCCATCTAATCCAAGCAAACATATGGATATGTAACCATTCCTAACCTAGGGGGGTCCTCACTGTACAACATCTCGATCACATCCGCAGTGATCCTCACCAGAAAGTCATACTACCCCCTCTAAGGCATCATCTGCCACCACATGCGCATACACACATATGTCATCAAACTAGGAGGGTGTCGGTCAAAATATGTCTTGGTTTCCATAAATATCTAAAAAAATAAACAAAACAAATATGAACCGAAAGGGAAGTTCTCCCTACTGCCAATACATGGGTGACATCGACTAAGAGCATAACAAACTACTGTAAAAAAATAACAGACCACCTAACGCATATAGGTGCCTGCAATAAAGAATCAACATAATATAATAGAGGGAAGCTAATGCACTTCCCATCACTGGTGATTTGTGCGATGGTCGCCACCAATAGAGAGAAGAATCTAGCATCCTCTCTACAAAAATATGCAATGGAGAGATACCCATCACTAAACTGAAACTGAGAAGGCTTGAGGATGTTGGGATCAACATACCTATGAACATATACTAGCTGAGATGGTGCTATAGCTCCAACAGGGACCTCAAGGAACTGAGGAAATTCCTTACCTCTACTAGAGAGTCCTGTGATAAAATATATGTCCTCCTTAGTGGGTTGGTACCATTTATCGGGACCAAATCAAAACACCTTCCTATGATCATCCCATCATACGATCAACAGGGTGAGGAGTGTAGTGTTCCCATTGAGGGATCCAGATTCCTCATAGAAATTAAGAAGGCCAAAAAATCTCAAGAGGTGTTGCATCTATGCAGTAATAGGACAAGGGTATACATCTCTCTCCCTCTCCTTGGCCTCCCACTCTTTGCGGAAGTTATACTGGTCAACCCAATATTCCTATTACCACCTCACCTCATGGAACTCAAGTCTCTATTTCCCATATAAAGTAAATTATCCACTCTCATTAAAATAAATATAAAGACATTAGATGATAATTTATGTATTAAAATAAACATTTATTTTTTTTGCAAAAAATGACATACAATGTTCCCATATGAGTATAATGCACCATAGGATATGTGCTTATATAACAATAACACACTGTAAATGGTGCACTTATGTGTAATTTAAACACTAATTGTTAGTTTATAGTTTTTAAAATTAATTTTGTAATGTTTTTGCATTGTGGTGTGAGGATTCTAGTTACCTCTAGTATAAATGGATATTTCAGCTCTTTTGAGAGGAGAATCCATTATAACCTCCTCTATTGGGCCTTTTCCATAGTAGTGTATCAGGCCTCAAACACTTATTGCGGGAAAGAGGGTGGTTTGAAATACTCATGAAATTTCATGGCTTAAACGATGGACTTACAACTCAATTCTCTCTTACTTTCAATGGGGAGAAAGCAAAAATTGGAATATTGGAACTTGAATTCTCTAAGAGGTATGTGGAAGAGGTAACCAAGATTCCTAGAATAGGAGAATGATGATTCAAAAACAAATTAGTTGAAATTTCGGTTTGCAGTAGATTCCCAAAGTGTGAATATCAAGGCATTGACTGGAAGAAAGGATTTCCATGGTCTTGGCGGAAATATGAATGGGCTCAGATACTTCCTATCCTAAATAAATATTTGACATGTGATGGAAGGTATGCAAACTTCCTCCTCTACCATGTCCGAATCCTTCCTCATTTTGAGTCTCATTAGAATTTAAATTTCCCTTATTTTCTATTCCAAATCCTGCATAAACTGTCTGGCCAAGCTTGCAAGAATCATAAGAACTTGAGTGGTAGCCTATACCACAATAGTTTAATTTAAATCATCATTAAGGATGAATTGTAGAAACAACAAGGAACTTGGGAAAGTTTCCTTACTTCCTTCCTTGAAATTACGCCAAACCCTAAAGGTCAATAAAAGGGTCATGTTAAAATCTCAAAAAGGAAGAGGGCGACTATAGGGGTAGGGATGGGTTCAACTATAATGTATAAGGGTAAATTCCACTCTGAAGAATGGATGGATGAATATTTACCAATTGAATCCAAAGAACCTCCAAATATTGAAACTACTGGTGATTCATATAAGGGAATTGAAATTGAAGACATAAGGGAGTTAGACAAGCCCATAGAGGAGCTGCATGAGAATGTGGATGATATTTAACCTGATATTGAAGGAGTAACGAATTTTGATGAATCCAAGGGTTTTATTTTCAATCTCAAAAAGGAGGTCGTGCATTCAAAGGAAACATCCAATCAAGAGTATATTTCTCACAGAGTTACCCAAAGCATGCATGAAAGACAATATGTGTCTAAACTTTTATAAGTTTTCCTAGATTAAGAGCCATAAAGTCCATGAAGACCTTTTGAATTCATAGGCATAATTAATAAGGAAATGTTGATTGACTATGTTGAAAGGGAAAATTTATCTCCATGGCCCCTAATGAAGTTGAAGGTGATGCAAAAATCAATGTACTTGATAATGAGAGATTGACAATAATTTTTCTCCACAGTAGGATGCAAATTTAGGAGTTATGATTGTTAATAAGTCTCTTTCTAATCAAGAACATCAACAATCTTAAGTAATCACTCAAGAGGTTACTGCTACTTTTAATCTTTTCTCTCTTATTCACAATCTTAAAAAGAATAATCGTAAATTATAAGCCAGTAAAGGAGTATGTCATTGTTGACATATAAATTAAGGGTGAGAATGAGCTCTTAACGACTCAAAGTTTGAAATTAAGTTTGAACATTAAACAAATTCGGAAGTGCAACATGAAACTTCTCAAGTCAGCAAAAACAATGAAGCAGCTGGGTAATAAACACATAATACAAAACATAAGTTTAAGGGGGCGACTGAGAGAGAAAAATATGAAACCACCAACGAACCTAATGTTCAAAAATACACAATAGAGCAAGAAAATATTGTCAATATAAATTAAATGAAATTTGCATAAAATATTGATGTGAAGACACAACATAAATTGGAATAGACATCACCTGCAAAACATGTGGTTAGGAGAATAACGAGGATCATGACTCAAGGAAATTTTTATATCCCGAGGATAAAGGTAAGAAATTTTTTTTTGATAGAAAACTAAGAAAATTCATGTAATCTCTGATGAGGAAGATAAAGCGAACACCATCATATAGGGTTAAGTCTGAAAAAAAAGATATTTAGAAGAACTGAAATTTGAAAATGACGGGTTGAAAGTACGAAATGTTTGTAACGAGCTTGAAATTCAAAATTTGACCGCTCAATGGAAAAAATCCTATGATGTAGCTAGGAAAATCCACTGTGAAGAACCTAGTATTGAAAAACTTACCATTGAAAATCAGGTTCCAACTCAGTTGATCATCATATATCGAGTTGAGAATCAGATTAAAGAAACCCGTATTGAAAATATGGGGCGAAATATAAATAAGAGATGGATGGTGGCAGTCAGGGTTTAAACATACTTAGCAGGGAAACTGTAATCTAACCCTAGTCTTTCTACAATTTTACTTGCATAGGGACATGCAACAATTTCATCTCAGGGGAGATGTCAACCCCTAATTTTGCTTCCTTTTCACCACCACAACCCTATATTCTCTTCCTTTTTGTCTCCCCTATATGAATATATTTCTTATCATTTGATCATATTTTCCAACCTTTTTCCACTTATTATACAATTCTCCTTTATATTTTGAAAAAGATTTATGTTTTAACGAATTGAATTTATTTTAGAATTAATCATGATTTTGTTTTAATACCTTCTAGGAAGGTATCTATTTTGGTAGTCATGAGTACCAATTAGATTTCAAGTCAAAGAAGTTAAAGTAGATTCATATGACACAAGAATGCATTCTAGTGAAGAGACTCAACCTCCATCTATCCTATATTTTGATAATGGCAAGCAATATCGACATCAATTCAGGAATTGAAATGTTATTAAGAATAAGAAATCCAGATACATAACAGTTCATTTCATTTAAGCAAGGTGGTGACTTAATTTTAACATTCTTATCCGCATATTCTTTGCATTATGAGGACAAGACACATCATTCACACATATAGAGAGCCTTTAGTTCATCAATTGTAATGTGAATTGATATGTAATGCTATGTTTCCTATTTTTGGACTCGAAACATCTATATATTTCTATGTATCCTATGATAGAATACTTGGAGAAATATAGTACTCTTATGCTGCTAAATTCACTGGTGCAAGTAATATTGTGATGTCATTGTAATTTCAGAACCTTAGTAATACAAGTTGATTTCAATATGATTGGTGTTTTATTTTATTTTATTATGATATATATTTTCCACGTCTTCTTCACCAGATGGGAGGTCCCACAGACTTGGGAAGGCATTGATCTATACTTTATGCTTGTTCCATTACTTAATAAATCTCATTGTGTTTGTATCCACTACATAGGTTGAGCTTTTGTAAATGCCTTTTGATATTCTATTAATATTTTGTAACCAGCTAGTCAATTGTTAAGTAGTGTAAATATTTATAGAAATTGTCTAAATTCTAGTAGTAGAGATATACTTCTATAATCTGAATGAGGAAAAATATTTGCAATTTCAATATGAGATTAATCTTTTTCTTTGTTTAAGTTGATTAGTTCATCTATGTATATGAATAGTCATATGGTATTTTCTTGTATATTATCACTTGAAGTTTTGTATCCAGATCTATGATTCACATATGCGTTGTAGGTAGTAGACGATATTATGTGTCTGGGATATTCAATTACCTTCCATAGGCATGTTCATTGTAGTCTTTGTTATATGGCATGTTCATGCTAGTCTTTGTTATCTGCCTTGTCTCATTTTGGTTTTGCGCATGCATATTTTTCATTGTATTAGATACCATAGAGAATATAGAGGAATAGGAATTTGAGGATACAAGTTTCTTTTTGAAATCACCACCTAAGCCCTTATGATATGATAATGTAGGTGTAGTTTCATTAATTCTTCCTTGCATCACCATTTTACATTGCTTTGTTTAGCCTATCCAGTAGAAGATGCATGATTAGTTGATATAATCAATGACTATGTTCTTCTCTTGATATACTTCTCCAATTTTGCAGGTAATTAAGGTATTTTTAGTAATCAGCCTTAGAGGCATTGCATATGAATAGAATCCAAATACTCAAATCTACAAAACTGCTATAATTTTCCATTTGGTTGTCATTTTTACTTTGTTTGTTTGTCTTCATAATTCTCATGTAACTAGTTGTAACTTTGCATCTTTACCTATGTTTATGTTTATATAGTCACTATATTATTTTATGAAATGAGCATTTCTAAGTAACCATCATTGTTAGATTACTAATTTTTTTGAACATATAATTTAGATGCAACTATAGTAGTTAGCTGCCCATTTTGTTAGCATATCCTATTTATGTAGAACTTCCTATATATTCACTGGTGGAAGATTATGCATATTCATACTAGGTATGGTAAATATGCCCAAGTTAACTCTTGAAACCAATATTTGCATTAACTTTTTGAGGTCTATATTTTTCCTTTGTTATGTTGAGATAATTGTCATTCCATTTCTACTTTTCTTCTTCTTGTTGGTCTTTGTATATTTGGTTTGGTACTACTTTTTGTACTCATGTATACACATAGTGCCCACTTATTCCATTTGTAAATCATACCAGTACAGGAGTCTGTATACATATTCTCTAAAAATGACCATGTCATCACAAATATTTTATAATTATGTCATCATATATTGTACAATATTATATTTCTAGGTTATCCAAAATATATTATAATTAAACGTAATATGTTGTATAAAATTTATGCTATATTAGGGTTCATCTCTAAGATAGGGCATATCTCTGATAACTAGGGATTAGTAGGTTAGTTGTCTATACCACTGATCATTAGGAGTATTTTTTTTTCTTGCACAAATAGTGATTACAAATCATAATATTACTAACCCTGGTTGATAACAAGATGACTAAGGTAAATTATTAAGACATATAATTAAACTGACAATTAGGCACTTTACCAACTTCAGAGATATGATTTTTTTATAATATTTGTGATGTCAGCATTGAAACATAGGGAATTCAATTTAAAGATAAATAATTTCCATGCCGGCCTCCAATCTCAGATTGAAATTGAAAAATTTAGAATAAGAAATTGAAGACATAACTCAATGACCAAATACGCTTCCGAATCCAAATTATTGTAGGATGAAAAGTAGGGATCAGAATGCCAGGGTTAAATCTTACATGATAAAATAATTCCTTACTTTTGATTCCAAATAATTTATAAAAAGGGATTCGAGGGTGGAATTTCGTGGTATGAAAATTAGAATTTACATATCATGACTTATGATTTCGAATTTTTACGAACTTCTACTTAATAAACAAAATAACGCTTCTCAAGAGTCAGAAATGTCCTGATCAAGGCTTAATTTTTTTCCTATTAAATCCTAAGTTCTTTTAAAATGAAAATTAATGAAATTAACTAAGAATAGTGAAAATTACAAAAATCCCATTGAAAATAAACTATGGAATTAAAATTTAAAAAAGGGGCTCCCATATTTTAGAAAGATGGGATCAGTGTGGCTACAATAAGTGGAATCTCATTGGGAAGAACCAATTATCTCTTTTCCAGTCGACAACAATACATTAGTTTTCTGAAAGTTGTAAAAAATACGGGCTTACGATATTCTTGATATTTCCTCTGCAGAAAATCACTCCATGAACTTCCTAGTAAATATTTCCAAGTTTAAAGAAAAACAAATCTACAAAAGTATATATTTTCATTACCCCAGAGCATAATAAATTAAATAAGGATAAGAATACCAGAGAATAAATTTGTTAGGAATTATCAATACCACATAATATATAACATGAACCTAAGTTGCAGTAAAGGATTAATCCCAATATTATAGGCATTGCCACTGCTGCTAGCATGCGTCCAAAGCCCCAACAGGGTTTCCTTTTAACCAAAATATATTAGCTTACTTTTTCTTATATATTGTTTATGGATATAAAAATTTAATAATTAAAGGATATATAATTATAATAGTTAACTAAGGGTCACCTCCTTAGCTTCATAAATAGATAATGACAATATCACTGAGAAATACTTAGAGCAATTAACAAGACGACTCATGATGAGATATCTTGTCCCCAACACATGTCAATCAGAGCCATTACCCTAGTTTGTTATCCAAATACGGTAATGTCACTATCCATGATCATGATGGATTGGATTGTGATGAGACCTTCCACCCCTTAACTAACTTTGTGTAATTTGTTTTTGCAAGAAAGTTGTATGAATTGTTAACTTATAAAATACTACTTAGTAGGAAAGTAAGTATGACTAAGAACCTTAAAAATAGGGGATGATGTAAAGGATTTTAAAAATTACAACTTAGTTCCATGTTCTATCATATATAAATTCGATGGAATTCCTTTTAAATAAAATACAATCTTAAAGTAACATCCGATATAAAATGAAATTCTTTTCAGGGAAAGGAGAAAGATCATTGAAGACAGATAATTAATAACCTTGTAATATATTTTAGAAGTTAATGGAAGAAATACTCTACAGAAGGAGGCCACTAAGTGGATGGTATGCCTGAATATAATTTGTAAAACTATTAGGATCATCGTATACTTAACATAGACAAGGATAAATAATTATTTAATGAGCAGACATTGCCATAGCCACTTTATTGAATGAAAAATGCTTTCAAAGGATAACTTGAAGACAAACCACACTATGTACAAATATTAGAAGCTAAAACAAATAGAAACCAAGCTATGCACATTCCTATTCATAGTGACTAATCAAAATACATCTTCAAGATTAAGGCATTCACTGGATAGGTTTAAGGCTGACCTTCCAGTGTCTGCAATCGAAAACTCCTAGGGCCTAATTTTTTAGAAATAGTATATGTCCCTAACCACAACCTTTGCAACTTGGTATTTTCAAATTTACCCTCGTGGTATTTGTCCCACTTCAAAACCAGGTTACCTACTTGGAAAACTCATTAGGAGGAATATTTCTCATCAAATGAGTGTTTGATGGGATGTTGATGTAGATAGAGTTTATTCTTTGATTTATCTCTTCCCTCCTATAAATGAAGTAAGTTATTAATCCTATGTTCCAAAATAGAACACTCATCTTCTTGAACTGGCTAAGATAATTGATATGAAGGGAGAGAAAATTCAAGAGGAAAAACAACCTATTTCCCATAAACAAGGAAAGGGTGAATTTCTAATGGATTCCTTAGGTGTTACCCTATATTCCTAGAGTGCATTGAACAATTGGGTGTTCCAGTTGTTATGATTACTTGCTACAAAATTTTGATCAGGTTTTTATTAGTGGATTCAGGTAGACCATTCTGTTGAGGGTAATAATTAGCTTAATATTTTAATTCAATAGATTTGTTTAATTCGTATTAGGTTAGATCAATGGAATAAAAATATGACACATTGTCAAAAACTAAAAATTCAGGAATACCAAACCTAGTTATAATGTTACTTTCTAAGAACAAGATCACATGTTTTGTGTTCACAATCGGGATTGGAACTGCTTCCACCTATTTGGTAAAGTAGTCTATAGTAGAAAACTTTTATTTGTGTTGCATCAAAGAGAGAGCGTTAATTAGACCGACAATTTCCAAACCCCACTATTGAAAGGGAGCATCTATAGTGTCTGGATGAAGAGGAGTGGCAACTTTCTTCACTCTACCAGTAGTTTTATGACACTCCTTGAATAGGGTTGGGAAATAAGAACCAGACCTATGAATCTTATGAGTAGTGGTATCACCACCGAAGTGACCACCAGTAAGACCTGCATGCAATTCCATTAAAATATTGTCAGCATCAGGTTTTTCAACACATCGTAGAAAAACTCCATAATTTCTCCTAAATAAAGAATTATCAATAAATTGGTAAGGATGCTATTTTAACCTAATATATATTCTCTTTTTGGTTTAAATGTAATGAACACAACATATCTAAATGGTCATTATTTATCTCTTCCCAAAAATTCAAACAAACACAATGAATATGAAGGGGTCAAACTAGTCACTTTAATTGAGAGCAAGAGGGAAGTTGCACAAATATTAAAGGAGGGAGGGATGTTCTAACTAAAATATCATTTGCACCATGTACTGGGACCATTTATGTTTCGAACATCAGCTATCTTGAACTCTATTCCAAGGCTCTGGGGCACCCCAACATAAGCAAACTAGATATTCAACTTGGCACTTCCCAAGAACCAACGGTGAGGGATTTCAACTTGGAAAGGGTTGGAGAAATTCAATTTATTGTTATATATTAGTTTTAGGTAGAATGTGTAGGTTTATCAAATGTTAGGCAATTTTAAAGAGTTTCACAAGCCATAATGTATTTTGGGAATCCATAACAAGCTATAATTCATGGCTTCTCAAACAATAGATGAGGGATGCAAATTGTCAGTTTTAGACATGGATTATGTTCATTAACCTTTTAAATAGCACCATGAACTTAAACAAATAAAATTCAATGGATATAAAGTTGTTAATCAAAAGAACACTAGAAACTTTAACTTTTACATCAAAATATAGACTAGGTGTAGAAAAATTATATGAAGCTCAGACTTTAATTTATTGAATTTCATAAATAGCTTCAAAAGTTAAACTTACATTAGTTACATCAATTAGAAGCTCGAATTCCTCTTAAAGAAATATCAGACATGACATCCTTCAGCACAAAACTCTCAACATGAGGAAAAGACTAGAAATTCTTTAGAATTCGAATGATAGACTCCCCAATCTCTACAAAGGGATTCAAACTTCACTGGAATTGAATTCAATACTTTTAATGGACCACTATCAATGGATTAATTCCATCAATCCTTGCATATCATTGGAAGAGTAACAGGGGAACACCTCCCAGCTGTGACTAAGGGAACATCTCCCAAATCATAGAAGCTTAGAGCTCTCAATTCAATAATGAAACTGTCAAAATATGCGATATGTGTGCTAGTACATGATTTATGTAATATATGACTTCTTGAGAAATTCACCTTTGGCAATGTACCCTCGTGAACTATATTAGAAGGTAATGCTTTGGGTAGATTTTGCTTCGCTTTCCTACTTTCCTTCTTTTTTCCTACCTTGCTGCTTTTGCATTTCCTTTTTTTTTATTTTCCCTACTTTATTCTATTTTTTCACTAGTTTGTAGCTTTGACGCTATTTTCCTTCCTTTCTTCCAAAATCCATCATTTTCTTACTTTTCATTACTTTTAACCTTTGGTTTGCTTTCTTCTTTTTTGGAAATATTTCCATGATCCCCCATATTATCCTTTGTCCATATGCTCCCTCCTAGCCACATCATATTCAACATTATCCAATATTAATTTATTCATGGGAAAAAAATAAAATTAACCTATGTATTATTTCCAACACTGGTCTTTTAATTTTCTAACTACTAAGCTTTATACAAAATTAATCCCAATTAATTAAAATTTCCTCCTTAACAACAAAGGGACTTGATAGGATAGGACATGGGAAAGTGATCACTTAGGAAGGGACATGACAATCCTCCCCTCATAAAATTTATTTTCCCGAAGCAATTTAAAACTTGGGTTTTGTAAAATCTTCTCTCCTTCCAAGTTTGAAATTTGTAGTCCTCCCCTTCCAACTACATCCTCACTATGTAGTCCTTCCTATTGAACCAAATATTCTTTGATAACTCTTCTCCTTAACCTTCTCTTTCATATATGAAAAATCCTCTCTGGAACTAAAATTGAATTATGCATTCACCTTCTATTGAATATGTGCAACCTACAAATTTTCCTTGAGGGTTCTCAGAATGTATTGACTCTCCTGGAACCAATCCTTTTCATTTTATGTTCTACAATCCTCAAATATCATATCTGCAAATGTGGGGGCATCATATCCATATAATTATTTAAAGGGTGTCATATTGATGGATAAATGGAAGGTAGTGTTATAGCATAATTCACCTAAATGTAGCTAGGTATACCATGCCTTCTATTTCCCTGTAACATAATTTATGAGATAAAATTCAAGCCATTTATTCCCCCATTAGTTTGGACATCATTATTAGGGTGGTATCTTATGCTAAGTTCCATCTTTGTTCCCAGCAACATGAATAATTTTTGCCATAAATTACTCATGAATTTGTTGTCCCTATAATTGATTATTGAATTGGGAATACCATTTTATTTGAACACTTATTTTAAAAACATATCATTCACTTGGATGTATGAAACTATGGTGGTGGTAGAAAAACATGTGCAAATTCGGTCATCCTATCAAACACAACAAAAATACAATCTTTACCTTGACTTTTGTGAAGACTAGTGATGAAGTCCATTGATGCACTTTCCCATGTTTTCTCTGGAATGGTTAGTGGTTCTAAGAGGATAGAAGGACATGTATAATCCAAATTTTTTATTGACATTCCACACATTCTCTCACATGATCCATCACATCAATTTTTAGGCCCTTCCAATATAACCTCTCTCTTACCTTTCTATAGGTTTTCATGAAACTAGGATGGCCAGCTAGGGGTGCATCATGACCAAACCTAAAATTTTATTCTTTAAGGCTGATTGTAGGACTAAGAATACCCTATATTTGTGGTATATTCAATCATTAATGATATCATAACCATCATCATGTCTCACCCCATCAAATAAATCACATGCAAATTGATTTTTAGAATATTCTATTGCTAGTTGTGCCTTCTAATCATTCCGAATTTTCAACATTGCAAGGGTTGGTTTTCTAGACAATGCATCTTCCACTACATTAAACTTTCTGTTATTGTATTATATATCAAAATCAAAATACTGGATCTTTTTCAACCATTTCTTTTGCCTATCATTAAGCTCCTTTTGAAAAAAAAATGGCCTAGACTATTATGATCAAGCTTGATGACAAATTTACTTCCCCACTAAATATTGTCTAAACTTGACTAATGCATGCATTATGGACAACATTTTTTTATCATATATTGAGTAAATTATTTCGTGAGGCTAAAAATTCCTACTCTCAAAAGCAATTGGGTTCTTATTTTGCATTAAGAAAACCTCTACCCCTTCTCTTGAAGAATCACATTCAAGAAAAAATGGTTGAGAAAAATATGGTAGGGAAACTACAAGACAAATACTCATTACCTCTTTCATTCACTTGAATGCTTGTTCTACTTCTTCTTACCAATTAAATGATCCCTTATTAGTGAAATCTGTAAGTGGTGTGGAAAATTTGGAGAAAACTTTGACAAACTTCTGATAGTAAGTACACAATTCAATGAAACCTCTCAACTCAGTGACATTCCTTGGGCTTGGAAAATATAGAATGGCCCTAATATTTTCCATATGAAAATTAAATTCTTCTTTCCCAATCACATGACCAAGATATAAGATCTTAGTCATTCCAAATTCACATTTGGACAATTTAGCATAAAAAGACTAATCAACCAATATGGTTAGCACCATATCCAAATGATGCAAATTCTCCATCAAATTCCTAAAATAAATCAAAATATCATCAAATAACACTAGAAAAAACTTACGGAGCTGCTTATCAAACACTCTATCCATGTAGGATTGGAAGGTGGTTGGTGCATTAATCAAGCCAATGGGCATGACTAAAAACTAAAAGTGCACATAGTGACACTTGAAAGCTATATTCTTGACTTCATCCTCCCTTATTTTGATTTCATGGTAACCAGAGCGAAGGTCAATCTTTGAAAATTACTTGGATCCATGGAGTTCATCCATCAATCATCAATCCTTGGAATACGATATATGTTCTTGATGGTATTTTTGTTGAGATGTATGTAGTCAATGCACATGATCATGGACCCATCCTTCTTCTTGACAATGGCTAGAGATGATTCAAAAGGGCTTGAGCTTGGCCGGATGAAACCCAATTAAATACTATCTTTGATGGTTCTCTCTATCTCATCCTAGAATATTTTGGGGTGCTTGTAAGAGTGTACTTTGATAGGTGATGTGCCTATTTCCAAATTAGTTCTATGTTCCACTCATCGATCTGGTGGCTTTCCATGTAGAAGGCTCCCAAAAACCTTATTGTGCTTTCAAAATAGATTATTTATGTCTCTTGGGTATTGTGCTATATCCAAGGTAGTAACTTGACTGGCGATTAAGCATTCAACCTCCCATTCAACATTTCCATGTATCAGAATAGATCTCATACTATGTGTAGAATCTACTTGCTTTGGATAGGTATTGATAGCTCTCAATACAACCTCTTTTCCATCAACACCTTGGAATCTCATTTTAGGCACTTTGTAGTCTATGGTATGCTCTCCAATGGAGGACAACCATTGCACTCCTAAAACCAAATTAGTATCAACCACATTAACCACATAAAACCTATGTGTCACAACATGACTCCTATGCGAACTTGCAATTTAGGAATCCATCTAGAGTACTCCATGGAGTGGTTACCTAGTATAATGACCGTGAAGACTTAAATTTATCTATGGATATATTCCTTATTTCAATTAATGATGCATAAATAAAATTATGTGTGGAAAATCCATCCACCAAAATAGTGACTTATTTTCCTTGAAATCCCTTGAATTTGAGAGTGTGGAAGCAAAGAAATTATGTCAATACTTCAATTTTTCTACCTTCTAGAGGAGGCTCTTCATCTACTATCTCATATGCTCCTGCATCTACTGGTACCTATTCATCTTCCTCCTCAACTTTGCTCTCTGAGAAATACCTCAATATACTATGTTTTCCCTTAGCAAACTTGTGTGTTTTTAGAAATGGATTATGTTAATTAATCTTTTAAATAGCATTATGAACTAAAAGGAATAAAGTTGGATGAATAGAAATTTTCTAATCAAAGAAACATTGGAATCTCACAATTTAACTTCAAAATCTAGACGAGGTGTAGGAAAATTACATGAAGCTCAACATTCACTTTATTAAATTGTAGAAATAACTTAAGAAGTTAAACATTAGATCAGTTAAATCAATTGGAATCCAAAATTCATCTCATGGAAGTCTTAGACATGACATCCTTCGACACAAAAATTTCAACATGGGGAAAAGACTGGAAATTATTTGGAATTCAAATGAAAGACACCCCAATATCAACAAAGGGACTTGAATTCACTGGAAATGACTTCAAGACCTACAATGGACCACTATCAATGGCTTAATTCCATCAATCCTCGCATATCACTAGGATAACATCAAGGGCACACCTCTCGGTTGTGACTAGGGGTACATATCCCAAGTTAGAGAAACTGAGAGGTCTCAATTCGATAATGAAATTGTCAAAAGATATGATAGGTGCACTAGTACATGTTTCTATAGACTATATGAATTTTTGAGAAATTCAACTTGGCCAATTCTCCCTCATGAACTACATTAGAAGGTCCTGTTTTTGGTAGCTTTTTATTTTCTTTCTTACCTTCCTTGTTTTTCCCCACCTTGCTGCTTTTGCATTGCCTTTTATGCTTTTTAATTCTTTTTCTATATTTTACTACTTTATTCTATTTTTTCACTGCTTTCTTGCTTTGTGACTAATTTCCCGCCTTTTTTCCAAAAGCCAACTTTTTCCTACTTCACACACTTGCGTAATTTGCATTTATTTCACCTTTGGTTTTCTTTCTTATTTTTCTGGAAATATTTCCATGATCCCTCATCTTATCCTTTGTTCCTATGCACCCTCCTAGACACATCATCTTCAACATTATCCAATATTTTTTTATTCATGGGAAAAATAAAATATAAAAATTGAATTGTGTATTATTTTTTCCTGGGAAAAAAATCATAATTTTATTTCATCATGTGTGAATAGAATTACATTCTGTATATGCACATCCATTGTGCATTGCTGAGAGAAAACTAGACTATTTTCGAGACAAATTGTCTTCATCTGTAGCTAATTTTAATGGATCCATCATAATAGAGAGTTCTGTTACATAAAAATATGTTATAAAAGAGCATATATAGTCACTAGGCTTGCCAACCTGATAATTAATCGATATATATAAACAACAAAAACATAAAAGTTATGTATCATGCTATATAATAAACAAAAATAAAAATTGTCTTGCTAAAAGCTTTGAAATGCCAGGCCAACAAGAATGTTCATTCTATAAACACCAATGGTAGTATTCATATGTAGTCCTATCCTGGAATTCCTTTACCTTCCAAATCCCTAGAGCCAGTAGCAAACCCTCCTTCGAGGCTTTGTCCGCCTCTTTATTGTTTTCCCTATAAAACATGACGTCATGAGAAAGTATCAAATGTGCTTTGAACCTCCCGAATGGACAAAAGGATAATTTTTAATCTTAAATGCATGCATTGTTGAGTCCCTTTTATCTCGTTTATAACATTTAGTGAGTCACCAAAAATTTTAATGCTTCAGCAAACCTTTTCTGCTGCAAAAATTAGAAGAAATTTTAGGCTCAGAAGTTCAGCAAAGTTGTTACTTCCCTCTCCCAACCCCTGAGTAAGTTCATAGTAGTGATACTATGAAAGGAAAATAAGAGACCCTCCCTCACAGAAGTTGTTTTTGGATGCACTGTTATACGCAAATCCTGTCACCGCCATGTGATAAGACCCTTAACTTCCATGTTTTCCCTTAATCCTAGCACTTAGAGCGGAAACCTACTATGTTTGTCAATTCTACTTGAACAAACTCAACACTATGCTTTCCTTGTGGCCCATGAGTGGTACCTTGCTCTGCATTGCATGTATTCGATTTCCCATAAGCAGTGCCACCGCCTATGGTCTTTGGTCCATAAGCATTTCTCATCTAAACTGCTCTGTCATAAGAGAAGAAAAGCGGTACCCTAGGTAAAATGGGAAAAACAGAAGTTTCTTGAGGCTTCTAGATCATGAGCCTCATGTCCTCCCTTATCCCTATCATTATGGGTCAGTTGAGCTCGATATCCCCCATGGTAGGATCTTAGAGCCACCTCACCCACAATTCTCTCAACTATTCCTATCCATTGAGCCTTATAAATACAAGCTTGTGTCCATAGTTGAGGGAGAGAATTATAGAGGTATTGTTATGATGTTGGATTGACCACTTAGCCCAAGTCATTGGAGATCATAGAGAGAAAAGTTGGAGCTTATGGGGATGAAGTGTTTGTCTTGTGGAGATGCTTGTCAACACTAAGGCAATGGTTGTAAGCTTCTACATACATTTTTAATGCAAATCTGATTTCCGTCCCACATTACTGTTGTTTTGATTTCACATGTACATGTTCTTAGATTCCTTAATCACTAACATGGATAAATAGATGATTTTTTGGTAGCTTTTATTTGTTTGCATGTTTGATATGTTTATAGGTACACAGGTTCACTATTGAAGCATCATTCCAGGTGTCTACAACATTCAGGGAAGGTCTTCATCCTTTCTTGTTCACTCATTTGTTCTAGATCTAAACCATTCAGACCAGAGGAACAACTTCTGTTCACAGAAGGTGCAATATTCTCGATTACAAATCTGGCAACTCCGTTGGGGAACAATGCATATTTTAGTTGATCTAATATTCCTCAGTTCTTGAAATATTATCTGAATCCAGGCTCCCTCTCCAACTCTCTTCAGTCAGATCTGCCATCTGACTTAGTGAATTTTGGTTTGAAACTTTTAGATCTGTTCAGATATGAATTATTTCAACTTTTTATGCTCTTTTTTACTGTCAATCCATCAATGTTTTCCTTGATCTGATCAATTTCTAACTTGATTTTTCATTCTCCTTTGTGTTTTGGATCTATTTAGGGAACCACTCATGCGCTATTGGTAATAAGCGATGCCACCGCCTGAACTTTGTTAGCACTACGTGGTGCCACCGCCTAAGTCCCATTATCCAAAAGTGGTGCTCGTTTAGAACCACTCTGTCAAGACCCCTCCAGTGCAGTGCCAGGTAGGCCTTGTTCCAAGACTACATTTTTCTCATTTTTTGCAAAAAATTGAGTTTGTTTGCTTTCATCCCTGCACTGTTAGGATTGTGTGTTGGAATGTGAATGCTTATGGTTTGAAATTCTATGGTAAAATATTGGTTTGATTGAAGAATTTGAAAGCTAGATTAGCCTTGCTGATTATTCATTTTCTTCGGTGCTTGTTGGTTGTGATTGTGAAAGGATTTATTTTTTGAAAAATTAGGTGTTAGTGAGCTCTCTTTTCATTTCTGTTATAAAGACTGAAAGAAAGACCATTTGATTAGCATCTTTATTTCATTTTTTGTTTCCATAGAGGACATCTTTTTGCTTGTTAAAAAGAATTTTTTTTTACTGAGATTAGGTCATTATCATTAGTGAGCATAAGACATTGGATCTCTGATTAGCCTCACAAGCTTTCAGGTTCTCTGTGTTCATTTGTCTCTTTTGCATTAGTACTATCTCATCAAAATAAAAAATATTGTAGTTTTAAGTTAGATCTATCTATGTTTTAAGAAAAATCGAAAAATAGAGTGCATATGCATATAGTGTGCTTCTTGTTTTTCTTTTAGGAAAAGAGACTCCTCCCCTTTTGATTGATTTCAGAAAAGAGAAACGAGTTTGGAAAGTGTTTCTTGTCTTTGATTTTGATTTGTTCAAAGATTGTTGTTTGGAAATTTTTGGTTTTAAAACAAAATAAAATACTCTCTTTCCCTCCCATAGGTAGGCATACCACGAATGGTAAAGTGAAATATTTGCATATGCATACTGCATGGTTTTACTTTTTCTGTCAAAATTCCATGCATTCACCTAAGCATCCACTTTAAAATTAACGATAGTTATAGATTAAAATTTACATAAAAATTTGAGTGATAGGTTAGAGACGTGTTCGGGCGTTGTTAAGCATAGGAGTTGTCATTACTCGTCCAAATTACATCCCGGGACTCGGGCGGTTCTTCCATGTACCATCAGTATATCAAACGGACTTTCGCATACCCTTGAGGTATATAGAAAGGTACTTCACATACTCAACTGTATATCAGAAGGCCCCTTGTGTACGGTTATGCATTAGACAACACTACTATCGATTTGAGCTCCCACGTACCTTGCGTATATCAGGAGACCCCACTAGGATACCTTATCCATCTGAGAAAATCCCTTTGGCCATCTTGCTTGGAGCCATACACTAAAAACAACATTCAAGGAGATTACTACGCATGTACCATTGAGGTATATTGCAAGTGGCACCCTCTTGACAATCCTGGTGAGAGACTTGACTATCTAAACTCCTCCTGACATTTAATTTTGCTTGTTTGACCTATAGCTTGAGTAGGGAAATTTTTGGTGTGTTTTCTAGTTTTTGAGACCTTAGGTTAGATAGGAACTATACAAACTAGCTAAGCTAAGATAGTCCAGAAGAGTACGGGGCTTGCCACCCGATTTTATTCTTGTTTCAGGAGAAAATCCAATGGAAGCTATCGACCAAGGAGGTACTACCACCTCCCAAGTGGGAGAGAATGTGATTGCAGAAAGCAGAGGACCATATCCTTCACACTCACCTCCCTTGGTCCAACAAACTTCTCAAGGTAATACTTCTTTCCATTCTCCCATAGAAGGTCATGTTGATGATACTGCCCGTCTAGATTATGGTCCCAATGCTCCATTTTGGGATACCTCTATAGGACANCAACAAACTTCTCAAGGTAATACTTCTTTCCATTCTCCCATAGAAGGTCATGTTGATGATACTGCCCGTCTAGATTATGGTCCCAATGCTCCATTTTGGGATCCCTCTATAGGACAAGCCACTGACTCATTTGGAACCCGTTTAAACTTTTCTGAAGAAGTTTCTCCAAATGAAGAAGAACGTAGACAATACCAAGCAGCTATTCTCCGTGCATAGGAGATTGAAAAGAAAATAGATGACATATTGGGCACACCACCATCTCATTCCATAACTATTCCTGTGGGATATCATTCACTTGTCGATTCTATGAGACCCCTTGAACCAATTCTAGATCGCACAGTGACTCCACATAACCCAAGTCAAACTACCAACCCCACCACCTCCCATATTATGGCTATTCCCATTCCTCCCAGGTCTTTCGCACCTGGGGCTCAACATTCAATTCATGTTTCGTCATTACCTTCTAGTGCCAGGGGGAAACCCCCGACACGACCTATGTTATCTGGCACTGGAATTGTACCCAGTCAAGGACAGACCTCTAGTATAGAGAAATCTATAGTTTATGTCCCTACCACCCATACTAATGTGGTTAACCCCCCATCTAGTTTAGGTCAGCCCTTAAGGGCACAACCTATAACCAATCAAACCTCTTGGGGTTATGGTTATACAGCAAATCAAGTACCTATAGGAAACATTAATTATCCACTGAGCCCTATAAGAATGCCTTATGCTGGAATTCCATATCCTAGTAATACTTTCACACCATGGGGGAAACCTAACTGGTCCTACATTCCATCTATGGGGGGGATACCTATACATACTACAGTAGATACCAGAGGACTGCCTTATGGAGGTCCTCCCCCTAGGGGGCCTAATGGTCCTAGAGGGCCTGGTGGATTTCCTCCTTATGGTCCTAATGTTCCTGGTGGTCCCGGGGGGCCTGGTGGCTTCCCTCCTGATGGCCTTGGAGGGTCTAGTGGACCTCCTCCTAGTGGTTCCAAAGGCTCTAGAGGTTTACCTCCTAGAGGTCCTGGAGGGTCTGGTGGTCTGCCTTCTGGTGGTCCCAATGGTCCTGGTGGTCTTGGAGGCCCTAGTGGTCCTAACGATCATGATCCCAGAAATAAAACCCCTATGGGCGGATCTTTTAGTAGTTCTTTGTCACAACAACTTGTCTATTCGTCTACTTACGGTCCTACTGGTACTTATATTCCATATCAGTATTACCAGTATGTGTAACCTAATCATCAATTACCTTTCCTAGAAACTTTGGACTTTCCTGATTTGTCCAAGTTGCTTAGCAACCCCATTCGACATAACTCCTCGTGGCCTCCCATTCCAGTAAAGTTACCATCGAACATTCCAATGTTCGATGGGAAGCAAGGGGATGATCCAAAAAATCATGTCATGACATTCCATCTGTGGTGTTCTTCAAACTCCCTTATGGATGATTCAGTTAGTTTGAGACTCTTTTAGTGAACTTTGATTGGTACAGTCGAAAAATGGTACATTGAACTTCCACAACATTAGTTTGTGGATTTTGGCTCATTGGAACTGTATTTCTTATGCACTTTCAGCTTCCTATCCATTATGAAATGGTTACTAATATCTTAACCTCTCTGCAACAGAACACCTCCACCCACATATCTGATCATATCCATAAGTGGAGAAGGAGGAGAAGGCTTATTAAGGCTCCTACTCTAGATCAGTTATTTGCTGATTGGTTTACTAAATATTTGTTGCCTCTGATTTCCCAAGATGTGGCTATGGGAAGTTCCATTACTGAAGAGCAATCCATTAGTCAATCCCAGTATATGGACTTGGTATATTCAAAGTTTGAAACTTTGTATGACTTGATTCCTCAAGCTCCTCGCCCAAGCACCAATCTTGCAAAGCCACCAACAGAAGTCCCTGTTGATGGGATTGTTGGTTCAATATAGTCCTCGTCAGCAGCAAACCCTACCAAGCAACCCCAGACTACCACCCCTACTCCTTTGACTCCCAAGGTTTCTACTGAGGTCAATTCTATTCAGAGTATTCAAACCTCTGGAAATAATAAAAAGAAAGGTAAAAGTAAAAACAAAAAACCTAGAAACCAATAGGAGAATCCAAAACCAACCACCAATGATAATGATAAAGGGAAAAGAAAAGAAAAATATCCATGTCTGCTATGCGGAGGTGACCATTTCAGAAAAGAGTGTCCCCATCGGGATGAAATCACCCAATTTTTGGAAACAAATCCTGCACCTACAGCTCTCACAGATCCTTTTCCCTCTCAACAACAACTGATAGACCACATGTCTAATCAGGGAAACTCTAGTTCATCAGAGGAAATTCGTATGATGTCCTTGGATACCATTAGTTTGCAAACTTGAAGTCAGAGTTACGACAAACCTACAGACAAGAAATAAGACAATTCTTCTTCAAGGAAAGCTCCCTCTACTGGTTCTCCTGACTCCTCATCTACTGTCCCCCTAACCATAGAGAAGCCTACTCTTGACATGGTTTTGTGTCCACCCAAGAGTACTCTTAGGAAAGTTGTTTTTAACCCTAATGCTCGAGCTGCTCAATTTTATAATGTAGTTGAATATATCACTGAGGCATCATGTGCGATGTCTACCTTGGAAGTGCTCCAAAGTTGTCCTACACAACACAAAAACCTGTTAACTACGTTAGAATATTTAGACCCAGACAATACTAATTTGATTCATTTCAATGTGGAGAACTATAAGTCTAGACTACCTCACAAACTTTCTTTCCAAATCATCATGAAATTAGTTGGAAATAAGGTCTTTAGGATTGTGTTAGACAAAGGAGCTTCAACTTCGGTTTTGTACCTGTCTTGTTGGAAAGCTATCAGCTCTTCCGAGCTTGTAACATCACCTACAACTCTGAAAGCCTTTGATGGATGAGGTTTCCTGCCCCATGGTCTCATATCTACCCTTGCAGTCGATCTTGGGAGAAAAACTATTTCTATTCAAGTAGAAGTAGTAGATGCCCCATTAGATTACATCCTCATTCTAGGAATAAATTGGTTTTACGCCACGACTGTTGTCACTTTGACAGTATTTTGAACAGTCCAATTAGCACACCTAGGGAGAATTGTTACCATTGATCAACTTGATTTCTGTACACCGGATTTTACTACCTATACAACTAATAACATCCCTATGTTAGGCCAGCCCCCTCCTCCTTACCAGTCGATTGGGGTAGGCATGTTGAAGGATTCATCCCTTATGGGAATTTTTTCGTCCACTCCTCCTAACACAAACACAACGATAGTAAATATGATTGCGTCATTTGATTATGAGACCAAGGGAAAAAAAAAATTGAGTCTACCTTGTTGAGTTCGCATGAAGAAATATACAACATCATCCAAACCCTTTTCGATGATCACACCGATGAACTTCATCTAGTGGCTTCGGATCCTTCCCACCTGCCCTACTAGTTAGAACCATCTCTTCCTATTCTGGATTATCTCTCTGAGACTTTTCCTTTTGACGAGTCCATTATGGATATCATGATATGAATGAGCCTATCTGGGAGGATCACCATCAGAGATCCTCGTTCCTCCCCAACACCAGTTTGGTAGGCCATGACTTTGCATCCATGTTTTCCACTAATATTGTCAACGTACTACAAAATCCTATATTGTTTCAAGACACAGATTCTTAAGGAAACATATGCAACATTACTCAGACAAATCCGATTGACATATCAGCCAAGCCTGGTACCATCGAGCATGTTCATGTTGGGTAGAACTGTTCGGCAAACGAATCTGAAGCATATAAGGCACTTTTCAAAGAATTCCGTGATATTTTTTCCTGGTATTATGAAGAAATGTCGGGGATATACCCATCCATTATGGTCCATGAAATTAAAACCTATCCCACTGCTACCTGTCAGGAAAAAACTACGGCAAGTCCATCCATGGAAGGCCATAGCTATTAAAGCTAAAATAGAGAAACTTCTCAAAGCTGGGTTTATCTATCCTGTACCCCTGAAGGAATGAGTATCAAACATTTTCCCTGTCAATAAAAAGCAGGGCACCATTAGAGTATGTATTGATTTTAGATATTTGAATAAAGTGTGTCCCAAGGACAACTTTCCTACTCTACACATCGATCAGATTATCGACAACTGTGTCGAAAGTGTCATCTTCTCATTCATGGATGGCTTTTCTGGCTATAATCAGATTCAGATATTACCCACCGATTGGCACAAGATGACTTTCATTTTCCCATGGGGAACCTTTGCATATAGGAAGTCACCATTTGGCTTAAAAAATGCTGGAGCCACTTTCTAGCGTGCGATGTCCTATGTGTTTCACGATATTAAACATATTGTTGAACCATACCTTGACGACCTCCCTGCTCATTCACAGCAATGGGAGGACCACCCTGGTCATCTTAGATACATTTTCCTGAGATGTCATCATTATAATATACGGCTTAATCGTCATAAATGTGTTTTTTGCGTTGATACGAGATGCCTATTAGATATTTGAATAAAGCTTGTCCCAAGGACAACTTTCCTACTCCGCACATCGATCAGATTATCAACAACTGTGTCGAAAGTGTCATCTTCTCATTCATGGATGGCTTTTCTAGCTATAATCAGATTCAGATATTACCCACCGATTGGCACAAGACGACTTTCATTTTCCCATGGGGAACCTTTGCATATAGGAAGTTACCATTTGGCTTAAAAAATGTTGGAGCCACTTTCCAGTGTGCGATGTCCTATGTGTTTCATGATATTAAACATATTGTTGAACCATACCTTGATGACCTCCCTGCTCATTCACAATGATGGGAGGACCACCCTGGTCATCTTAGATACATTTTCCTGAGATGTCATCATTATAATATACGGCTTAATCGGCATAAATGTGTTTTTTGAGTTGAGACGGGATGCCTATTAGGTTTTGTGGTCTCTAAGGATGGCATCTAGATAGACCCTTTGAAATTTTCTACCATTTTAGCTCTAACAGCCCCAACCAATCTCCTCGAACTCCAAAGTTTGCAAGGGAAGGAAAACTTCCTCCACCATTTCGTGTGCAATTTTGCAGAAAAAAAACACGGTTATATGTGTCTCTTTAAGAAGAACACTCCGTTATATTGGGATGACCAAGACAATGTGCCTTTGATAATCTCAAACATGCTCTGACTCATTCACCCATGATACACCCCCCAGATTATTCAAAGAACTTTCTTTGATATATTGTTGCCTCCACTACTACCATCGCTATGGTTTTGGTGCAGGAAAATATCGAAGGTCATGAGCATGTGATTTACTATGCTAGTAAGAATCTTATGGATTTTGAAACTCGATATTCACACGTGGATAAATTAGCCTTTCCCACAGTCATTGCTGTTCAAAAAATTTGTCACTACATTTGTCTCTGCACAACTACTGTATTGGCAGACCATAACCCTATGTATTACATCCTGACTCATCAAGTTCTTGAGAGCAAGTACTCTCAATGGATAGTCATACTACAGGAGTTTGATATGGAATTCACCAAAGCCACATCAAAGAAATCCTTGGTCTTTATCAAGCTCATGTGTGATCTTCCCTATGCTTCGATGGAATCTGATCCTAGTGGTTAATTTCTGGATGAATTCATGTTCCTGATAAGAACAACTAACCTATGGTATGGATATTTGCTTATTTATCTCCAAACACGAATATTTCAGCCAAATCTATCCCGTGACGATCGCCACTGTATCCGTCACCAAGAAAAATACTACCTCATCTTGAATGACACCTTGTATAGACGTAGGATCGAATCTATTCTATGGCGATGTCTTACCCATGAGGAAGTTGAACAAGTGTTGAATGATTACCACTCTAGAGCATGTGGCGGTCATTTATCTGGGATAGCTACAGCCCAGAAAATCCTTTGTGTGGGATATTTCTGGCCTTCAGTCTTTAAAGACTGTCATGAGGCTACTAAGAAATGCCCACCTTGTCAACATTTTTATCCCAAAAAGTGAACTCATCCTGCTCCGCTACACCGCATCATTTTCGTTGGCCCATTTTCCAAATGGGGGATTGATTATATGCATTGTAAGCCTACCTCAGCTAGGGGTCATGGATACATCATCATATCTATTGATTATTTTACAAAGTGGGATGAGGTCATGCCTACATATGCGAAAGATGGTAAGACTACAACTCTCTTCCTATTCAATCATGTAATAGCTAGATTTGGAGTCCTGCAGTCCATAGTTACTGATCACGGATCACATTTTTGTAATCAAATGATGGAGGAACTAAGTGCCAAGCTAGTTTTTCACCATGAGAACTCTACGCCATATTATCCGCAAGATAATGGTTAGGTAGAGGATATTAACAAAGTTTTGAAAACTATGCTTCATCGGATGGTTGGAGACCATAAATCCAACTAGCACCATATCCTTTTCTCCACTCTTTGGGATTACAGGACTTCGGTGAAAACAGCTACTAGTTTCACACCTTTCCAACTTGTCTATGGACTCAAATTTGTCTTGCCGATTCAATGTCAAATTCCATCCTTGAAACTTGCCATCGAACTTCTCCCAGACACTTCTGTAGAGGAAGAAATATTTTTGTACTTGAACAACCTTGACGAAAGTAGGAGAGATGATGCCTTGGCTAATGAGGCACATAAGAAATGTGTCAAGGTGTAGTATGATAAATCTATCCAACCTCGTGCCTTTAACAAGGGTGACCTAGTTTTGACTTATGATCAGAGATATGACAAGCTAGGGAAAGAAAAGTTTGAATCCATGTGGTACGATCCTTTCGTTATTTCTAAAGTTTTAGAGAAACAAGCCTACGAGCTCGCAGACTACGATGGAATCCCTTTAGAGAAACCTTGTAATGGGTTGTACCTGAGGAGGTACTATTCCTAGATATCTCTTGGATAGTATCTTGTATATATGTATATTTCTTGACTTTCAGTGTGCTTTAAGTATTTTCAATATGGTTTTGAGTTTAGTGTCCATGTCTATTTATACCATATTTTGGTCATGCAGAGCAGATGGCTTTCTACGGCTTCACTGATGGTGTTTGCTGCCACACCTTGAATCTAGCCTCAGCTACTTGGGTTCTCTATTCCCCAACTTATGATTTGATCAGTTTAGGAGCGGTGTGTATTTGTCCCACTACCAACAATATTGCCGAGTATCAAGCAGTCATAGGTCTTCTGACTAAAGCTGCCTCCCAAGATGTTCGCAATTTGGTAGTCTTGATGGACTCTCAACTCGTGTTTTGTCATATAAACCATGTTTATACCACTAGGAATATTGTTCTTCTCTTCCTCTTATAGAGGGTACGCTTGTTAGAAAGGTCATTTGAAACTATCACCTATAGGCATATCCCTAGGAACATAACGTAGTTGCTGACTCATTAGCTAATTACGTCCTAGATTGGCATATTTCCCATTTGTGACATNTATATATATATATATATATATATGAACATGTTTTACAAAAAATAGGTCATGAGACCTCATCTGAAGCATGTAGGCTTTCAGGAAAAAATCACCATACAAAATCCTAAAGCTATCAGCTTTCAATGGATACATCATGCATACATCGTCTAGTGATGTTCATGCTAGCACATCACTACCCGGGCTACTCTACATAGCAGTTTGCTAAATAGACTCAGTACTCCCATTGTAGGTCTCTGATACCTCAGAGGGAGGTCATCAATGGAAGTGTTAGGGATGTCTAGGGTCAACCTCTCCAGGTTTTCCTCTAACTCCCTGATCACATCATCACCCTACAGTACAAAATGGGCTCTAGCTCATCTATCCAATGGGGAAGCTCCCCTAGGTCGTGTTGCTTCGACGTCTGCATGAAAATATTTAAGTCTCATTACTTAACATAAAAATATAAAACATCAAAAACATAAAAACACTATTTCCATTTTAGGGTTTTTTTCTTCTTACAGAGGTCACCTCACTATCCGCCAGGTGGGAGTGGTAGGTTAGGGTCACCGCTAAAGTAAGTGCCCGCATATGCATAATCCTCCACCATGAGGATCTGATCTCTCAACCATCGAAAGAACGGGTCATCGAACTTTACCTTCCGCCTTCCCACTCTAGTACGGGCCATAATTCAGACCCACCTCTACATGCGAGGGTCTCGCGCTCTCATCTCTATAAATATCACCTGGGGTCTCACCTCTGGATCTTGCTCAAAGAAGAAGAAAGCTAGAATGGAACCAAAACCAAATTGCTTCAGTTCCCCCTGCTGACACTTGGTCAGTTGATCCTTGAAGATTGGAAGCAGGGCTTCCACCTAGTTAAAGAATGTAGGTTCCATGGCCTCTATGGCAAAGAGCATATGTGCTCTAGACACCTGGTGCACTCCTTGGCTTCCTGTCACTCTCTGTATGGTAAACAACACAGTCCGTAGAGGTCCATCCATCACTGCTTTTATGGGGATTTTTTCCCCGATGTCCTTATCCCAGGGATACAGTGATGGTTTATCAACTCTTGTGTAGTGATGTCCCCTCCATGGGAACCATTTAGTGAGATGGGAGCACCCTATCTTGAGAGGCCAGTCAAGAAGTAGATATCCTCTACCTCAACTGTCAAAATGTGAGCACCAACCTCAAAATGTTTTTGCTCCGGATTCCACATCTGGAGTATATGCTCTAGCAATTGCTCATGCGATACCATACTGGTTGTCTAGAATAATTTTAAAAGTCCACAGCCCCTCAATGTGGCTATGCAACTTGCATTTTTCTCGGCAAAGGCGTCTTCATTATCATGGTGTCTCTCTTTCCATATGACCATTTTTTATTAGCAAGAACCTGCCAAAAAAATCACAAGACTCATTAGAATCATTCTTAATCATCCAAATCAAATGAAATGAACTAGTTTTTCTTATGTGATTATTTTTACTTCTTCACGACTGGCACCACCTATGCCCCGTTGAAGACAGGCGGTGCCACCGCCTCTGCGCTATGTTTTTGGCGCGGTTCTAGCAAGGTACTGCTTATCCCACAAGGGATAAGAGTGGTGCCCTCTCCCATGATTTTAGGGCTTGTATTAGGGCTTGCCATACAAGCCCAAAACACCATTAAAAATAAAAATTGAAGACATAAGATAAAAGTGTAGGGTCTAGGCTATTACCTAGAATTGACGGTGCTTGAATCCGACGATGTAAACTCCCGATATCAGCAACTGAAAATCTAGCTAGGAAAGTGGTCCAAATGCTCTCCACTATAGGTAAATAGTAAAATGTTTTTATTTTTCACTATTTACATGAATTTTATACACATTTTTGGGTTTGACATGCTATAGTTTTTTTTTTAAATCATTTATTACTCAAAATCTATCAATCGTAATCCTTTAATGTCATTATTGGGGCATTTAACACTTGTTTTGGAGTCGTTGCAGGATAGAAGAACAGTAGCAGTAAATTTTTGGGAGTTCGTTTTTTACTTTTTCGTACTACCATAAAACAGAAAAATTCTTTGAGCGTTTATTGCGACAATTTGGTCATGCTCTCAAAACTTAGTATCAAAGGTCCGAGTCCATTTCCAATTCTTTTCAGGCTCGTAAAATCTCTCATTGTGAAAAGAGACCTAATGGAGTCTTCTTTAAACTCTTTTCGGGCTTCTTAAATATGAAAAGATTGTCGAGTGATCTTGTCTTCTTCACGCTCGTTAAAGCATTTGAAGAGTCATCTCTCCGATGGTAGGTTATCTTTTTTTTGGTTCAGATAGACTATTTGTGAAAAAAGAACACTCCAACCAATCATGACTAGAATAGCTCTCTAAGGCATTGTTTTATACTTTTTCGGGCCTTAGGGACTAAATCATACGAAAAAGGACCCTTTGGAGTATTCTTCCATGGTCATTCAAACTCTCTAAACATAAATGATACCAGGTTTTATTTCATTGGACTCATTAAATTACACATTGAGAGACCCTTGTTTGGGAACGAACCCCTCCTCTCTCAAGTTTGTAAAACATATGAGTTTGGACTTGTCTTTGGATGAGCTATACTAAGTGTTTGTTACCCTCTTTGAAATCATAAAACTGAAAAATAGGCACTCATCAATCATGATGGGGGAAATGGGAAGGGAATCACTTTTGCAAATAAACAACAGTAGTTTGTCATTACCTTTGAACATGGCACTTGTCTGCATATCATTTCAGTCAATTGGGTATTCAGTTGATCTCTGTGACAATCCACTTTCATGATTCATGCCACTCCTTTAAGTCATTCAAAATAATGCATTTTCCACCATCGCACTGTGTGTTTGTCTATTTTTATTCATTCTTCCAAGTCTTTTGTTGTGCCCCCTGATGTTCAAAGTGAAGTTGAAGAATTTTTCCTCTGTAGTCAAAACAGTCTCTGTGTCAGTACTTTTGAGTCAGTCTTATGGTTACTACATTCACATCATTCCAAAACTATGTTTCGTGTTTCATGTCGTCGATGTGGGACTCATCATGGCTCTCCTTCGATGAGACTATTCTCATCGACATCATCTCATCATTCGGGAAATAGTCTTAGAAACAAAAACTTAGTACCTTGAGATCTATATGCCTTAATGACAGATTCTCTCACTCTTGACATAGGTTCACATCATTGACCTTTGATCGATAGAATTGATTGGGTGTTCGAAATCAAGACATTTATTCACACTCAGTAGATTGTACTAGGGTACCTTGGGAATCATTGACATCAATGGTGATCTCCCTCGCACTTGTTAATGGTTCACATCATTGGCTGGTAATCAAGTGGTTTCTACCATGTTCGACTTTAGATCATTGTAATCACATGGATAGAATCGTAATTTGTGGAAGATGAGACGAATACCCTGGGTATTTGTTTAGTGCTCATTTCTTTCCCTAGGTTACGATGGATTTTTGTATGTCTAGCATGTATCCACATTTGTATGGTCATGGCTATGCTGAAATTTGCATCTATATGACATAGATCTACATTGTATGTCTGGTAGCTATGTCCAAGTTTGAGTCCTCTATCACATGGATCTACGTTGTATTCTAGTAGCCATGCTTGTTTATTCTTCCCATGGATCTGCCTTGTATTGGTTTGTAACCATGAGTTGGTTACATGTGTCTATGAGTCAAAATATTGATGTACTATAGATGCCTACTAGATGACATTCTTCGGTCGAGCTGACATTTTCACCTCGAAGTGACAACTTTTTCTCTCAAAGCTCTCGCTTATCGTATCTCTCTAAGTCATGTTTTGTGGGGCATTCTATTATACCCAAATCCTATCACTACCATGTGATAGGACCCTTAACTTCCATGTTTTACCTTAATCCCAGCACTTAGAGTGGAAACCTACTCTGTTTGTCAATTCTACTTGAAAAAACTCAGCACCGCACTTTCCTTGTGTCCCATGCATGGTACCTTGCTTTGCACCACATGTATCCTATTTCCCACGAGCGGTGCCATTTCCTATGGTCTTTGGTCCATAAGCATTTCTCATCTAAACCGCTCTATCATAAGAGAAGAAAAGTGGTACCCTAGGTAAAATGGGAAAAAGAGAATTTTCTCGAGGCTTCTAGATCATGAACCTCATGTCCTCCCTTATCCCTATCATTATGGGTTAGTTGAGCTCGAGATCCCCCATGGTAGGATATTAGAGCCACCTCACCTACAATTCTGTCAACTATTCCTATCCATTGAGCCTTATAAATACAAGCTCATGTCCATAGTTGAGGGAGAGAACTATAGAGGTATTTTTATGCTGTTGGATTTACCACTTAACCCAAGTCATTGGCGAGCATAGAGAGAAAAGTTGGATCTTATGGGGATGAAGTGTTTGTATCATGGAGATGCTTGTTGACACTAAGGCAATGGTTGTAAGCTTCTCCATACATCTTTAATGAAAAGCTGATTTTCGTCGCACATTACTATTGTTTTGATTTCACATGTACATGTTGTTAGATTCCTTAGTCACTAACATGGATAAGTAGATGATTTTCTGGTAGCTTTGATGTGTTTGCATGTTTGATCTATTTTTAGGTACACAGGGTCACTATCAAAGCAACATTCCAGGTGTCTATGAGATTCAGGGAAGGTCTTCATCCTTTGTCGTTCACTCATTTGTTTTGGATCTAAACCATTCAGACCAGAGGAATAGCTTCTGTCTGTAGAAGGTGCAATATTCCTGATTACATGCACCATCTAGAAACCCCCATGGATCAGTCCTATCAATTTCAACTGCCATGGTACCCCTTTGATTTACTGCTCTAACATGCTAAGGGAAAGTAGTTAGAATGACACACAAGAGTGCCACAATATTCTCTGGCATATAGGTTTATTCCAAAAAGGTGTAGTTATTACTTGCCAACCACATCCCCCAAATTACCAACAGAAGCAAGGCTTTCACATATTTGATGTGTGCCACATAATTCCAAATTTTCCAAGCTTAAGACACTGAGTTCCCCTCCCAAATGAAAAGGATACTAGTTGTTTGTGTGCACTCTTTCCACACCTCTCTAACAAAAGGACAATTTAAAAAGAGATGTGTGACCAACTCTTCATATGAATTACAAAGTACAAACCACCCGGGTCCATGTTTGTTCCTTTTTTGTAGGTTGCCCCACGTTGGGACCTTATTTTCCAAAGAGTTCCACATAAAAAATCAACTTTTGGGTGGGATCTTGAACTTCCATAGTTTTTTCCACCACCAAACCATATCCATGTTGTTCACATTTGCACTGAGAAAGATGTATCCATATTTTGGAGAGTAGATGCCAAGTAGGTCACCTTCCCATAAGAGTTCATCTTTCCTGTCTCTTAGAATAATTTATGCCATGTTAAGTTCCTGAAATAGAAGAGACAACACTGCTTGGTTTGGTTTTGGGATTCCTAAAGTATCCACCTGTATCCAGGATTGAACCCAAGCCCTTTCATGCATCGTACTTTCCAGTTTTGATAGAAAAATTACACCCCTCTCCCTCAAGGTCACCACCGTCCATCCAGGAAGGAGACAATGATGTGCACCCCCAACCCAAGGTTCTTTCCCGATTCTTAGCCTCCTCATATATCCAATGTTCCAAGCCATATTTGATTCAATCACTGGGAATGAAATTACCACTTCCTTCTAGATCACCAAGCCACCCACATGTAGGGGATCTCACTCAATATTCAAAAGAATCCGGAGCTAGATATTTCTAGGCTACCACTTGAGTCCAAAGAATTTCTGTATCCAATAATATCCACCCCACTTTATGTAGAAATTCATGCCAGCAGTAGATTAATTTTACCCACAACAATTATCAATTGATCATGCAAAATTGCTAACAATGGAGACTGAATATGGAGCTGTAACACAAAATTATATTAAATGAGTGTAAAATAGCCAACCCTGTAATAACACAGGTTTCTAAATATATAGAATACATCAAGAGGTCGAATGCATAAGGAGGCATCCAAAACTAGCATAAAGCAGGCTTACTCAAAATAGGCAAATCCCCCATAGGTGTAAAAAAGTTGATCCCAAATCTGTCATGGAGCTCACAAATTGGGAAGGGCACATGGGCAAGCTAAAGAGTAGTGGAATGGAAGCTCATACATGCTTTTTCATGGGGAAAAGAGTGTAGGATGAAGAGGACAAAAACTAGTTCACCTCACCTAGTCTTGCTTTCCTATGTGCCTTAAAACACTGAAAAAGCAAGCAATAAAGTAGAAAAAGCAGAAGGGAACCTAGGAGGCCAGGAATAAAGTAGATTTGATTCCTAAGGCTTTCCCAAGTGCTACATGAGTCAGATATGGCAAGTTTGACCTCTATGGATAGGCAATTAGCAACTTGCACAAGGTGGGACTCATGAACTAGGAAAATAAGACAAAAATAAATGAATTAATGTCTAAGTGGGTAATACTATGGGTTGATTATTCTAACACCCCCCCTTAAGCCTAACTTTATGAGTAATAAATCAAAAATATAGGGCATAGCAACAATTCTTAGTCACCCTTTACATACTACATGTCCAAATAAACAAGGAAAGAGGCAAAACCAACTTGGGAAAATCCTCCCTTAAACATGGACTGTAAAACAAAATTATAGAATCTTGTCTCCACTCATGCCTTTACAACACGATCATCAATCCCCAGCAGTGATTTGAGATTGCTGAAGGTCTTCTCACAAAATGCTTTGGTGAAGATATCAGCTACTTGTTCTGAAGATGAACAGAAGAGTAGGTGAATGGTGCCATCATGCACAAGCTCTCTGATGTAGTGCATGTGAATCTCAATGTGTCTGGTTCTCTGCTTCTAAATTGGATCCTTGCAGATTCGAATGGTACTCTGGTTATCAAAGTAGATGGTAGTTGAGTACTCAGGTTCGAAACCACACTCTCCAAGTAAACCCTGCAACCATAAACACTGAGTTGCTGCGTTGACAACTCCTCTGTACTCAGTTTCTGTAGATGAGAGTGCAATGGCACTTTGTTTCTTGCTTGACCAGCTGATTGGCCCTTCTACAAGCATGAACACATATCCTGAAGTGGACTTTCTATCTGTGCTATCACCTTCCCAATCACTGTCAGTAAATCCAATCAAATCAAGATCAGATTTTTCCTTATAGAGGATCCCATATGTCCTTGTTCCCTGAACAAAGTTAAGGATCCTTTTGGCTGCTTTCCAATGGATCTCATGAGGCTAATCCATGAATCTAGAAGCCACACTTACTACATAACAAATATCAGGTCGAGTATGTGTCAGATACAATAAACATCCAATCAATTGCCTATACAGTGTATTGTTTACCATCGGTGGAGAATCATCTTCCTCCAGCTTCACTCCTGAAAGGAAAGGAGTTTTGCTTGCTTTGCAGTCTTCATTCTGAATTTGATCAGAAAATCCAAGGCATAATTGTACTGGTGCACCTTTATTCCAGCTTTGGTTTGAGCAATCTCAAGCCCCAGAAATTGACTTAAGAGCCTCAAATCTGTCATGGAGAAGGATTGGTTCATAGCTCCTTTTAAGGAAGCAATCTCAGCCTGTGAGCTTCCTGTAATGAGGAGGTCATCAACATATAACACAATTATCATTAATTAACCATTAACAGACTTCAAATAGACATTCGGATCTGATTTGCACCGATCAAAATTCAGAGATAGCAAGAAGCTATCTATCTTGGCATACCAAGCCCTGGGGGCTTGCTTTAGCCCATACAATGACTTTCTCAACCTGCACACAAGAGAAGGGTTAGTATAAAAACCTTGAGGCTGCTGCATATATATCTCCTTAGTGAGATCTCCATTTAGGAAGGCACATTTTACATCCATATGATGTACCTCCCATTGCCTTGAGGCTGCAATGGCTAGAGCTAGCCTGATGGAATCCATCTTTGCCACTAGGGAAAAGGTGTCATTGTAATCGATGCCATGAACTTGTGAGTAGCCTTTAGCTACCAATATAGCCTTGTACTTCAGTGGTGAACCATCAGCAGCAAATTTGGTCTTATAGACCCACTTACACTGTACTAGTTTTCTCCCTGGGGGAAGATCCACTAGCTCCCATGTGTTGCTCTTTTGGAGTGAGATGAACTTCTCCTTCATGGAAGATTGCCATATTGTATATCCTGCTGCTTATTCATATGTTTGAGGATCAGACTCCACCATCAAATAGCATTTTTCAGCAAACATAGGATCCTTCATGCACAGACCACTCTCAAATTGAGATATAGTCCTCCTTGGGTCATTGGGATCCCCAGCTAGCTCTCCTGCTGCATGTAGTGTCTTGGATTCCCATTTAGGCCTTGTGGGGATTTTTGGGTCTGCAATAAACTCATCTCCATCAGAAAAATCAGAATCAGCATGTTCAACAAACTCTTTACTTACTTCTTGAGGTTCAGGTGGTGAAGAGGCTTGACCAACTTCCACTTCTGCAAGGGATTCTTCTTCAAACTGAACACACCTTTCAATGAAGGCTTTGTTTGTGCTAAAATTTATCAACTTGTACCCTTTTGAATCTTCATATTATCCAACAAAAATACACTCTTGGCTTTGGGGCTGCAAAGCCTTCCTCTTCTCTGTCGGGATTCTAGCCCATGCCTTAGAGCCAAAAATCCTGAAATGGGTCACATCTGGCTTGTGCCCACTCCATGCTTCGAATGGAGTCATGCCATCAAGATATTTGTGAGGCACCCTCTTCTGGATATAGGCTGCACATTTGATAGCTTCAGCCCAGTACTTTGGTGGCAAAGTTTTGGCCTCCATCATGCATGTTTCCATCTCCTTCAGTGATATGTTCTTCCTCTCAGCAACACCATTTTGCTGTGGTGTGTAAGGGATAGAATGTTGTATCTGAATACCTGCATATACACAATAGTTAATAAACTTAGAATTGACATACTCACCACCATTGTCATATCTGAGGACCTTGAGTTTCCTTCCACACTGGTTTTCAACCAAATCCTTAAAGACTTTGAATAGGCCAAAAGCTTCA
>LPNX010493804.1:469629-497301 GCA_001517045.1 Pseudotsuga menziesii | reverse complement strand
AGACCAGGGACATACAGCACATTGCTGAACTTACCATGATCAAGATCTATCCTTCCTTTGCCTTTACTTTCAGTGAGAGAGTCATCTCCCAGTACAATAGATGTTCCTTTCCACATATCCAGTGAGGAGAAGGCCTCCTTAGTTGAAACCATGTGTCTTGAAGCTTCAGAATCAATGATAAAACTGGGTGAGCTTGAGGTGCCAGCAACTACAGCATGAACTCTCTCTCTGTCATCTGAACTTGATCCTCCTTCTCTCTTCTTTGAGCTTTCTGGAAGGGAGATGCCATTCTTCTCCAGGAGATTGGTCAGCATATCAATCTACTTTTTCATACAAGATCTTTTAGTGTGATTTCCCTTCGAACATTATGAGCACTTATTCATTTCACCTTTGTTTTTCTTCTTCTGAGTATTTTTCTTGGGACCTTGTTGATCCTCTAGAGACTGCTTCTTGTCTCTCTTTTGCTCAGGTGGATTTTTAGCTTTCTTTTTGCTTTTTGAATCCACCCTCGAATCTCCAGCAATCAAAGCTTGATCTTTGGAAGGTTTGATGGTGCCCATCATCACCAGCTTGTCTTGTTCTTGTGTGAGAGATTCCATGAAATCTGCAAGGCTAGGCATCTTCCAGGTTCGAGCTATGAGTTTTGTGGCATAGAAGGTCGAAACAAAGACTGAGTAGTCAGGTCCTAGCTTCAAGAGGATGGACAATATGAGCTTATCATCTTTCTTTTCGATACCACACTGCTTCAGCTGCAAAACTAGTGCTTTGAACTTGGAGAAATATAGCTGCAGGGATTCAAAGCTACTGGGACTCAGAGAAATCAGCTCATTTTTGATCTGATGTCCCCTCATCTCATCTGTATTTCCAAAAAGATCAGAAATCTTCTCCCATACTTGATCCGGTGAAGTTAATCCATCGAGATGGAAAAGGAGGTCTCGGGAAATACTGAGACATAGGAGGCCATAGGCCTCATCTCTCCGATTGTGCCATTTTTTCTTCTCTGCAGCAGCATTGGGCTCTGTTTCTGTAGCCATAGTCACCCTGTAGAGGCATTTCACTCTCAACAAGATATCCATCTCTTCTTTCCATTCAAAATAGTTGAAGGGAGTCAAGATAGTTTTCTGTGAATCCATAGCTTTAGAAAATTTGTCCCGCCTGTCAGTAGAAGGCTCCCAGTCTTGATGTCAAACCTACAAAACAATTTTTGAAGGAGAGTAACAACCTACAATGGCTCTAATACCATGTATAAATTCAGGCCAGCAGTAGATTAATTTTACCCACAACAATTATCAATTGATCATGCAAAATTGCTAACAATGGAGACTGAATATGGAGCTGTAACACAAAATTATATTAACTAAGTGTACAATAGCCAAACCTGTAATAACATAGGTTTCTGAATATATAGAATACATCAAGAGGTCGAATGCATAAGGAGGCATCCAAAACTAGCATAAAGCAGGCTTACTCAAAATAGGCAAATCCCCCATAGGTGTAAAAAGCTGATCCCAAATCTATCATGGAGCTCACAAATTGGCAAGGGCGCATGGGAAAGCTAAAGAGTAGTGGAATGGCAGCTCATACATGCTTTTTCATGGAGAAAAGAGTGGAGGATGAAGAGGAAAAAAAACTAGTTCACCTCACCTAGTCTTGCTTTCCTATGTGCCTTAAAACACTGAAAAAGCAAGCAATAAAGAAGAAAACGCAGAAGGGAACCTAGGAGGCCAGGAATAAAGAAGATTTGATTCCTAAGGCTTTCCCAAGCACTACATGAGTCAGATATGGCAAGTTTGACCTCTATGGATAGGCAATTAGCAACTTGCACAAGGTGGGACTCATGAACTAGGCAAATAAGACAAAAATAAATGAATTAATGTCTAAGTGGGTAATACTATGGGTTGATTATTCTAACACTTTAGCTGCTAAATCTTTGGAAAATAATAAAATGTTATTCATCCTTCAACCAACCAGGAATTTAGTAATTTCTATTCTTTCCCAAATCACCTAGGGATAGACAAAATATGCTTATTTACCACACCACAAAAAATAGAAACAAAGATTCCTAGCTACCTCAAGAATCCCCTTTGGAATCTAGGATAGGGACATCCAATTAACTGGGATTCCCTCCAATATTTATTTCACCAAGACCAACTGCCCTGCTCTCGACAACCATTTTTGTCTCTAGACCTTTATTAGTTTTTCCAACTTATCAAGGAGCCATTTCCAATCCTACTTCCTATAATCATTAGGTTTCAGTTGAAACCCAAGGTATTTTAGTCCCGAGTCCACTTCTAAAGGATTGAAGGGGAATAATATTATAAAGACCTCTAATTATTCTTCCCTCAACAAGTTTTTAGAAAGTGTGGAATTTCTAGTATTTATTTCCATCCCCTTAGCTTTTGATAAAATCTCTAAGATCCCCTGAAGAGTTGTAAAATATCTTACTAAATCAATGCATAAAATTGGGACAACACCTACAAAAAGTAGATGTGAAATGAAAATATTTGGAACTATCTCAATTCCCATCAAAATGCCTTGTCCTTTTGCTTCCCTTATATCTCTACTCAACCCTTTAGCTACCAAAATGAAAAGTAAGGGGGAAAGTAGGAACCCTTATCTAATACCTCTCTCAGAATGAAATAAAGGAGAGTTCACCCCATTTATAAGGGCCAGAAAAGAGACAGTTGTAATGCAGCTCATGATCCACCTGATAAAACCAATATCAAAATCTAGATGATTAAAAAGCATACGTATATAAATCCAACTTACTTTATCATATGCCTTAGAAAGGCCTATTTTTAGAACAACTCCTTTGATTTTTTTGGTTTTGATACTGTGCAATCCTTCTTGTGCTACTCTAATAGCTTCATGAATCTGCCTCCCCTCGAGGAACCCAAACTGTTCACCAGAGATATGTTGTGAAATTATACCTTTGATTCTTCTTGCAATGAATTTAGACACTAATTTATAGATACAATTACAAAGAAATATAGGTCTAAAGTCAATTAGCGAAGTGGTTTTTTCATATTTAGGGATCAAGGAAATGAAGGTGGAGTTGAAGCTCGCAAGTATCCTCCCTATAAGCCTTGTATTCTCTACCAATTTGAGAAGATATGCCCCTAACAAATCATAAAGTTCCAGGAAGAATTCAATCGACCAACCATCAAGCCTGGGCTCTTGTACCTTTGAAATATCTGAAGAGAAGCATTAAATTCTTCCTTTGAGACTTCCTCCATCTAGAATCTATTGTCTTCCTATTCCACAAAATGGTGGAAGAGTTGTACCACTTTGACCACTTCTGCAATAGTGGCCTGATGATTTTCTATGAAGAGTGAATGAAAGTGGTCTACCCCAGTCCTAGCCATTCCTTCAAAAGTAGATTTTTCTTCACCCTGTGAGTTTTCAAGACTCCAAATAGTGTTTGTAGCCTTCCTCCCCTTTGCATAAGCATGAAAGAACTTGGTATCATCATCCCCAGTCTCCAACCAATTTTCCCTACTTTTTTGTCTCTAGATTTCTTCCTTTTCAAGCATCAAAGTGTTCCTTCTTCCTTCCAATATAAACATAGAGTATTTGGACTCCTGTGTCCTCGAACCCCATATTTCTTCCTCATAGATCCTATATAGATATTATTCAATCTGAATTAGTTCAATGCCCTCCCTAATACTCTTTGCATGGTCCCAAACTTTAATGGGCCCTTTTAATCTCTTAATATTATCAACAAACTGGAAAGATGCAAGTCGGGGGTTTCTGGGATTATAAGGAATCCACAAGAAGGTAACCACATTTGTGAAGGATTCATCTTTTAGCCAAATTTTATTAAATTTTAGTGGTCCAGGGGGTTTAGTTAGGCCATTAAAAATTTGAAAGAAAATGGGAAAATGATTAGAGCCCCCCCATCCCCAACCCATTTCCTCAAATGAAAAAAATATGTTCACCACCTACTCTGCTACCAAAAACATGTCTAAACGTTTATCCACCTTGTTATCTCCCAAACGGTTGTTACTCTAAGTCAGTTTGATTTTGATGGGTTTAATGTCAACCAAGTTTTTCTCTGCTAGTCTTTGAGTGAAAAAGCTAGTTAAAGAGTCATCACGAGCATGTGGCCCCCAAAATTCCGTATTCCTCAAAGAGAAATTCAAATCACCTCCCATAATTATAAATTCCCCTCTAAGGATAGGATTGTTGAGTAAAGAATCCCAAAATGGGATCCTATTGAGATAAGGACCATAAACATTGAAATCTGTAAATAATTCTCCTAAGTCTAGGGCCGAGCATGAAATAGTTGACTCCAACCCCCATAAGTTGATAACCTTCACATTCCTATCATTATAGCCAATAGCCAACCCACTAGAACGACCTCTAACATCCATAGTTTCAAAATTCCACCCTACAACCCAACTTTCCAATCTAGTCTTCACCACCTCACCAATGCCCAGAGTTTCTTGAACAAGAATGATGTCAGGGATTTCTAAAAAGAATACCCTCTTAAGTGATGATCTTTTATGGGGACCAGCCATACCTCTACAATTAAAAGACATGAGTTTCATGAACGACCCTTCTTTTGGGTTTGAATTTCTCTAAGCACTCATTCAATAGACTGTTATTTATTCTGAGCCTTGGAAATAAAATATGTCCTCCCTCTTCCATTTAGAGGTCGACCCTTCCCTTTTCCAAGACCCCTAGTTCCCAATTTTGTACTAGAGAAGAGAAAATAACCCGATTCCGAGGACTAAGGAGGGGGAAAGGTGGATTCTTCCTCACAAGGTGTCAGGTCGAGATCTAGGGGAGGGGAGACCTACTATAGAGGGGAAGGGGGGAGATCAATAATGGGAGGAAGGGTCAAAGGAGGATGTGGAGTGATTGAGAGATTCTTGAGGCCCTCAACCTAGTCTAAATCATAGAAAGAAACATTATTCATAAAAAATTTAATGGAAGGAGAGAAAGGAGGAGGAGGAGTACCCGGAAATAGAGCCCCCTGCACATGAAATATCTTGACTGGTTCTTTATAGAGTCCTTTTCAGGGCTTGAAGGAGGATATTCCTCCTCTTGAGATTGTTCATCCCCCTGCTCCCCAACACTAACAAGGTGTGTCGAATGATGGGGGCGCATCGAGGTAGGACTTGTAGGCACCACCCTATCAATCCCATATGACCACTAACGTCGATCTCCATGCCTAGTCCGAAGAGGGTGTTTGAATTTGGATGCTGGGTGTCCATAGCCATGAAACCTCCAGAATCTAAATGGAATAGTTTCATTATCCAGATTTTGATTGATTATTTAAGGGCCCCAATTTGGATTCATCTCTTCTACCATCCATTCTTTGATGTTGAGGTTTACCAGAATTCTTGCTACCTTCTTTTGTATTTTTCACCCAAAGGAGAAATACCCCTCTAGAAAAGTTCCCAAAATATTTCCAATCCCTATGAAATGTCGCTATGACCAGTAATAAAGAGGAAGGTGAGGAAAATGAACCCACAAAGGCACAACATCCAATATTTCTATGCTGGCATTGAAGAGTGGATTCCAAGGCTTAAGAATAACTGGTAAATGATCCCAATTCTAGTTTCTATTGAGAACCCACAGTGCATGTTATACATTGCAAAAATTGAATGCAAACCAGTTTCTAGTTAGTTCCTCCACCTTGGGAACATAACCTATAATTGGCTTCCAATGGGCATCCACCAAAGATAAAAAAATTTGCCATGCAAACATATGACCTAAAGCCTTCCCATCCATATTCAGGTTCATCATTTGAACTACCTGATTCCACTCTATGTCCTCTCCCAGGGAATAGTTGTAGTCTGTATGGTGTGATTTTACCCAGAACTTCCTTGATATTTTCTGGGTATGCTCTAGACCATCCTTAGACTCCTCACCACTAACACCCAAGCCAATCTCGGTCCCCAAACTAGGGCTTGAGAAACCACTATGCTTGTGCACACTCAAACTCCTAGAGATAAAACCAGATTCGTGCATATTTTTTTGACGTAGCCAGCCCAAACATTCTGGATGCTGACTTCTTACATGGACACTACCCTATCACGATGACTCCCCAACATCCACACCACTAAGGGTTCGATCACCCTCCTCATATCCCAGGAGGGGATGACTAGAAGGCCATGAAGTCACCCCTTCGACTTTGGCAAACAAAGGGTCATGTACATGCTGAACCCCAATGAATTCATGCTGCCAAAACGATGGAGGGGAAAAACCAAAACATCAGAAGGGGAGAAACCAGGCTCTATTAGTGGATGCTCGACATGCTTAGTCGAGACCCTAGAACCCCTCATCAGGCCCAGGGTTTCCACCTTAGCCTAAATTTTTCCACTGTTGTGGCCCAAATCGTCTCACTCTCCATGTGGTAACTAGAGTAATCTGTCTGATCTCCTACCTCCATGGTATCTAGGGAAAACAATATAAATATATGGTGAAAACCAAGGCAATAGGTGAAACTAACCCATAACAAACTGTTGAAGGATAAAAACCGTTGCTTCTATGCAGATGTTCGTTCCACCACTCCAGAGAGAGAAGAAAAACCTACGAAAAAATGAGACCCCTAATGCCACTCCCACTGCTCTGACACTGACCTATCCTAGCTGTTGATAGGACTACGACCAGCATACCCTCACCCTCCTCGCATAGTTCTAAAACCCTAGTTCAAACCAAATCTAGAGCTCTCAAATACAAAATTTGACTTATGTATTATTTCCAACATTGGATTTTTAATTTTCTAACTACTAAGAATTATATGAAATTAATCCCAATTAATTAAAATTTCCTCCTTAATCCATAGGGACTTGATGGATATGACATGGGAAATTGATCACTTAGGAAGGGAAATATCATTCAAGTTTTTCAAGAGCATACTAATCAGGTACTAATCTAATCTAATCCTAATTAAGAGCTAAAAATTAACAAGGGGAGTTAAATTTCAGAAATAAACACATGTTATACAATATTGAGAAGTAATTCTACATAATTATGAATTGATTACCATAAATAAATAATTATTACAGGAATCAAATACATTATCTAGTATTTAATTGTGACAATTGAAAAATATGATCATGAATTATTAATTGTAGCATAAAATAATTTCAAACACATTCAATGAACACACAACCAATATTTGATTCATTGAAAAATTTGAAGAAGAATATTTTGAATTTAAAAACAAAGGTATTCAAAAGACTTCGATAACAATACACAAAGATTCCTCATTCCTCCAACCCCCCACCCCGTTTTCACAGTATGAACATCTCCTTTCAAAACAAATACTAGGGAGAATCTTTAACAAATAACTTAACCAGCTAATACAATGGTATTTTTTTTCTTATACACAAAATTGACATAATTAACTTAAACTTTATCTATATGAAACGCATAAATCATGAACTTTGAGGATATGTGTAACACGAGTAAACTTCAAATTTTCATTAGTTTTCTGAAATTCACTATGTCAAGGTTTATAAACATCCCAATATTTCGAGTCGACCCTCCACCCAACATCAGAGGATGAATTAAGAGATGAAAGATAAGGGAAAATAAAGGTCCCAAGAGATATTAAAAGTTGAATAATTATCCATTTGAATACAAATAAAAATAAAATAAAATAAAGCGGAAATTTGTATTTATTTGAATAAGGAAAAATTAAAAAATTCAAGAAAGAAAGAGGATGTCCAAAGGAGGGGAAAAAATGAAAAATAATTTTTTTCTAAAGTTGACTAAAAGCATGTTTTGTTTTAAATTAATAGATAGGTAGATAAGAAAAAAATGAAAGGGAAAAGGATGAACAAAAAGGGGGAAAAAGAACCACGAGGTATAAAATAAAATAATAATATAAACCATAATTTTGGGACTAATAATATTAAGTTAGAGTTAGACAATAATGGCTTGGGTAATCAAAGTTGAAATTAGGGTAAAAAAGGGGATTGAAGAAAAAATATATAATTACACCGATATGTGTTTATTTTACAATTTAGGGTGGATGAGGAAGGGCCCTCTTCCTAGATTCTAAGAAGATGAAAGAAGTGCACCGTCAAGATATAATGTATAGGAATCATTCCAAATTTAAAATAAAGAATTATAAAAAATATAAAAAATATCTTAGTTTACATGTGATAACTAGTAGTTGAGGCATGGATAATGGGAATTGTGTCGCGCTTAACTTATGTCCTATCGGTGTTCACCGGAAACAAGTTAAGTGGTTTTTATAGTAATATAGGGTGAGATAAATGTGGGAGAGAATTAGGGTATGTGAATGAGTGGAAAAATGAATAAAAATAGGGAATATCTAACACTATAAATTATAAATAAAAAATGGAGAAAAGCACAATAATAATAATAAACTATTTAGTGTAGAATGAAAGGTTAGGAGGATAGTAAATCATTAGAAGTTAAGAAAATGGGAACTAATAATAAATAACTAATTATAAAATGATAAGCAATGAGATGAGATAAAAGGGGGGTGGGGTGGTAAAATAATGGAATCTTAAGTTTTTTTTTTTTTTGAATAAAACCCCAATATTGATGATGTAAATAGAGATGAAGAGGGGTATTTAGATAGGAGCAGAACTAAGATGGGATAAATTTAATATAGATAGGGAAATAAAAAATAGAGATTAGAAAAACTCTTAATTAGATGGATATGGATTGTGGATTAATAGTTTCCACGATTGGATTATCTTGTAAATATCCTAGTGGTTAAGATTTTGAGGGTGATTTTCAATTTTGAGAAATTCAAGAATAAGGTGTGAATAAATAATGGGAGGTAGAAGCATGAAGCTTGGTTTAGCTAAAAAATATTGTTTGATATATGGAGTTTGTGTACATAGGAGTCAGACAATGTGACTAAACTAACCAGTATTACCAGGAAATTGCTCAAGACGTCCTTATTTAGATCAATAAGTTGACTAATGGATTCCATAATTTTATCTTGATTATACTCAATATACACAATCCACAACTTTTTTGGAATATAATAACCCAATTATTCCATTGGAGGAATACCAGTTTATTCTAATATATCATCATCTGAATTCCAAAAATGAGTCCAAAAATGCCAAAAAATAGTCAAAATAAAAAGGCCACGATGTTAATTCTTTATTCACTAGTGATACTATGTTTGTTGTCAGTTCTATGCTCACACATGCCAAGTTTGTATTATCCTTCGATATTCACATGAATGCCAAAATGACGATATCTTGGTTACTTGATCTTCATTGAAGGGTCATCAATTTACCATCACCTACAATAATTTTTATTTCACTCCTTTCATACCTAGTGGAATATAATAGCCTCCTTTTTGTACCTTGGAGCTAGTTCGTGGAGTCAATGGGTTCACATTTTAATCTAGTTGTTTCTTTCCCACCTCTTGGCTTATAAAAGGAAGCCATGGGAATGCATAAGAGAAATTTAGATCAAGGTTATGTTATTGGAATTGTGTTGAATATTCCTCATATCTCACCTCTTCCCATATCTAATAACATTATCCAAGCTCCCTTACCTCCTTCCTTCAAGGTAAAGTGTTTCCTCTCATTGTTTCCTCCTTCCTCAAGGAACAACAATTTATCTTAGTTTAGATTATTTTAGTTTGTTGAAGTTGATTTAGCTTGTGATTTCTTGGTATACCTAATCCATAGCTACTACTATTCCCTTGGTTGTATATTGCAAGGATAATAATATTTCTCACCCTTGTGTCATTTTCCCCTCAATAGTATTTATGGAAACTCCACTTCAATTTTGTTCATTTATTCTTAACTAGGTTGTTATTTGCTAGATAACTATTTTTTTCCTTTGTAGGATAAGAGGTATATACCCTTCATTTCAATAATTCAACCACCTTCTGTCCATAATAGATGTTTATACAATAACATAGATACTCGTTCCTTGTGCACACTACCCACATAGACTTTCCTTCAACAGTCACACGGTTAGCGCAGTTTATGAGGCCCTCTACAAAGTGTTAATTTGATCACTATTTGCATAGACTTGCCATGTTGTAATCACACTACAATATCTGTTTGTTTTGTGCTACGTTGTGTATATCTCTATATTATATGTGCTACTATCTCTTTTTTCTTTTTCTTTTTTTCTATTTTGCAGAATCTTGTAGCATCGATAGCTACTCACTAATGAACCAAAATTAAATAACTTGCAATATTTGTATTTTTATATAGTAATTAGATCACTTAACCTAATATTAGGAAGTAAGGTGTTCTTCCCTCCAAATATATATAGGTAACCAACTTTGAGGCTTTCAATAGGCTTCATTGTTTTCACTAGTCTTTAAGAGATATTATGTTCTTTGCTTACTTTACCTATTTTTGTTAGAGTATTGCAAATCCATGTTTTCACACAAGAAAGGACCTAAAGAATCTAATCTCCTAAAGTATTCTCTTCACCACCCACTTATTATGAGATCGATGAATCAGAAAAGGGGGAGAAGTGTGAAATAAATCTATTGTACACTTCTATTTTATTAGCAACTTATTTTGAAAGCACCATTACCATAATTTAGAGTTAAAGTTAAATACTCATTTTCATTTACTTTAATATATTTATTTAGTTGCAAGAATCAATTTTCTTATTTCAGGCATGTTTCCATCAGTTGCACACACTAAGGGACCTAAAATATCTTATAATAGGATTATTCTCTTCACCTCACATTACTTGTCATCTTGTTGAATTAGAAAGAAATAGAATTTTGAAATACCTCCCTTACACACCCTAATCAAAATTGGACCCTTAAAATCAACAATTGTAACATCTCCAAACAACTTAAATCCTCCAAAGAAGGTCAGAAAACAATATTTTAGTTAAGTAGGATTGATTTGGATAACCATCCAAAAAATACCAAAAAATCTAGTTTCATTAGGATTTTGAGAAATAGTATTGTTGGATTATAGGGTGCTATAAAATATTTCTATCAACAAGTGTCAAAAGACAACTCAAATAAAAAGGTGTGGTTTCTAAGTCCATTAAATTCAAGCCATAGATACCCTTCTCCCCCCTAAGAGTCACGCATCTCTTCATAGGGGGGTGACACTATATTGTTTAGGATAAACCACCTATCCACACTTGATGTGGGTATCTTAGAGGCCAAAATGTAGGATATCATCAAGGAGAAATTGTGAGTGTAGTTGAATCCCAAGGTTAGATATTTTATATGGGAAGTGTTTCCAATCCTTTTGGGACATATCTCCATCAACTATATAACAAAATATTTCTAACCTTCACCAATCAAGCATTATTTGGATCCCATTGTCACTAGTAGTGGCACTTTTGGAATGCCCAATTACATTTGAGAGGAAGGATGTTAGGTATTTAGGTAATTTACATTTATTTTATTTCTAATTACAAGTTCACATAACTTGTAATTAAAAGTAACTTACATGTGGGATCGTTTGCACTAAACTGACATAGCACATATCACTCACTTTGCATCATTATACATATGCTATGGTTGGGATATTTTTTCATTTGTGCAATTGTGTTTATTTCTAGCATCACTCTCATTTGTTATACAATAATTACACCATTAAGGGACACAAACACCTAAGTTATTCCCATATATTTCAAGGATTTCTCCTATATCAATGGGTATTTTACCTCTTTCTCTTCATCCTTCATGAGGGGGATACTCTAGCCAGGGATGCTCCTAGGAAACGATGATTGGATCTTATAGGAAAGGGATCTCCTTTCTTGATTCATTTTCACCACTCAAAGAGAATTTAGATCATTTTTATTCCTCCTCTTATGGAAGAGGAATCCCTTTATTTCCACCCCGTGGAAGAAATATTCCCCCTTCTACTCCCTCTCTGAGATGATTCCACACATCATCCTTTTCTTCACATTGAAAACATATATCACCTATGCAAACTCCTCATTCTCCCCCTAAAGGAAAGAATATGCAAAGTATGATGGAGGAAGATAATACAAACCTACCATTCATGTCTATCTTGAACCTCCATGATCTATCTAATTTTATCAATGACACCATAGTTGATGATCCAGCATAGCCTGATATGCTCGATAATCTCCCCTCAGACATCCCTAAGTTTCCAGGGAGACAAGGAGATGACCCTTTTAACCATGTCATGTCTTTGCACTTATGGTGTTCCTCTATTAACATAGTATATGAATCAGTGAGACTTCGCCTCTTCTAGTGCACCCTTACATGAAAAATTGCGAAATGGTATGAAAACATACTAGGGTATAGGCCACTTTTGGGACATTTCCCACCATCTTTCTAAATTATTTTAAAATATCCATATTCCATGACCTTGGTATCTATATTATCACTAAATTTCAGTTGAATACCTCTACTCGCATAGTCTACCACATCCACAAGTGCTATATATTTTACACATTGTGAAAAATAGAGATACAACATCAGTTCTTGTTGGATTGGTTCATCAAATCAATCCAACCCACTAATATAAAGGATGTGGCAACCTCATTGCCACAAACTAAGGAAGATTCCATCTTGATGGTCCATTATTTTAATCTCATCAATGCACAATCTAGGTACCCATACCAAATCCTACCATATTCCCCTTAGCATCGATCTTTGGATCCCCTCCATATAGGTTTGTCACATACAATGGATGGGATTATTGGTTCTATTTCCCAATAGGGAAAAATTTCCCCTCAACTGACTACTATGCCACCCTCTATGGTAGTGCAACACCCACCCATCCATTTTCACAACCACTCTATGATATTTACTAAGAAAATAATCCTTTAAGGATACTACTACATCAATATTATCTATTTCTTCTTATTCTAAATACAAAGGAGGAGAGTCACCTCCGACAACGATAATTGGTGTGTTATCTATTAACACTTAAATTCCATACACATGAGACATTTTGTCCATTTTTAAAATAAGGCATCATCAACATATAACATGCATCCCACTGAAGACATCCTCATCAAATCCAAGAAGCAATATGGGTCCAAAAATTCTAATAAAACATTCAAAAGAAAAGGGGCACGTGGTTATGTCTTTATTCACCATATCTACTATGCATGTTATTAGTGCAATGCTCACATGTTCCTCAAGAGGATTATACTTTGATATCCTTATTACTGCAAAAAAAATGGGATCTCTTCTACCCACTATACATTGAAGGCTCACCAATGGCCCAAAACCTCCAAGGATTATAATTTGTCTCCTCTAATACCCGGTGGAAATAAATATCCCCTTTTGTATACCTTTGAGGTATTTCATGGAGTAAATGGGTTCACATTTGTATCTAGTTGTTTCTTGACCACCTATTGGTATATAAAAGGATAACATGGGAATAAATATTGTAAGAGAAATTTAAATAAATGATATTCTATTAGAATTTTGTTAAATATTCCTCATATCTCCCCATTTTCAATACCTAATAGAAATATCCAACCTCCCTTTCCTCCTTCCTCCAAAGGGGTAAGTGTTTCCTCTCATTTCCGCCTCCTTCCTCAAGGAGAAACATTTTAGATTATTTTAGGTTTTTTGAAGTCTCTTTAGCTTGTGAGTTATAGGTCTACCTAACCCATAGCTACTACTATTCCCTTGGTTGCAAGTTGCAAGGATAATATGAAGGATTGCACACCCTTGCGTAATTTTCCCCTCATTAGTATTTATGGTGATTACACTTCATTTTTGTTCATTTCTTCTTAATAGGTTGTTATTTTCTATGGCTAATTTTATATTTATTTTCCTTTACACGAGAAGAGGTACATACCCTTCATTTCCAAAATTCATCCACCTTTTGGCCATAATAGTTTTTTACTTAGTAGCGTGGATCTTTATGCCCTATGCACATAGCTTAAGCAGAATTTCCTTTGACAATCACACAGTTAGTGTAGTTTATCAAACCCTCACATGAATCATAAATTTCTCTTTGTTTTTGTATCATTTATTTGTTTTAGTTTCACTACCATGCATATGTGTTTGTTTTTTCTGTGCTACTATGCATATGTCTTTGTGTTATTCATACTACTGTATCATTTTTTGCTTTTTATTTTTTTTGCACAATCTTGCAACGCTAATAGCTACTCACTAATGAAATAAAATTAATTAACTCGAAATAGTTATATTTTTCTATAGTAATTATCTCACTTAGCTTAAGACTAGGAAGTAAAGGGGTCTTTCCTCTAAATCTACACAGGTAACCAACTTTGAGTCTTTTAATGGTCCTCATTGTTGTCACTAGTATTCAAGATATATTATGTTCTTTGCTTACTTTACATATTTTTTTAGTGTAGTGTAAATCCACTTTTTTACACAAGAAAGGACCTAAATACTATAATCTCCCAAAGTATGCTCTTCACCTCGCACTTTGTGTGAGCTTCGTGAATCAGAAAAGGAAGAGAAGTGTGAAACACCTATATTGCACACTTTTAGTTTATTATAATATTATTTTGCAAGCACTAGTACTAGCATGTTTTATAGTTGAATTTAAATATCCATTTGAATTTACTGTAATATATTTAGTCAGTTGCAACAATCAATTTTCTTATTTCACATGTGTCTTAATCATTAGCAAACACTAAGGGACCTAAAATATATTCCAATATGATTATGCTCTTGACCTCAAATTACTTGTCATATTGGTGAATTGGAAAGGAAAGGAATTGTGAAATATCTCCATTACACCCCCTAATCAACATTGGACCCTTAAAATAAACAATTGTAATATCTCCAACCAACTAAAATACTCCACATGGGGTCACAAAACAAGATTTTATTTAGTTAGGATTGATTGGTGTAGGAATCCAAAAAATAACCACCAATTTAGTTTCATTAGGATTTTGAAACATAACATTGTTTGCTTATAAGGTACTATAAAATCCTTCTTTAATCAAGTATAAAAAGGCAACTTGAATAATAGGGCATGGTTCCCAAGAACATGAAATATGAAGTATATCTTCCCTAATCCCCTCATAAGAGTCATTCATCTCTTCGTAGGGGAACAACATTATACCACTTAGGATGAACCACTTATCCACACTTGATGTGGGCATCTTAGAGGCCAAAACTTCGGATATCACTAAGGAGGCATTGTGAGTGAAATTGACTCCTAGATTTAGATATTTCTATTGGTAAGTGTTTACATTCATTTTAGGACATAGCACATCATCAGTATAACTAACTCTTTCTCACCTTCACTAGTCATGAATTGTATGGATCCCATTGTCACTTGTTGTTGCACTTTTGGAAGGACAAATTACATTTTAGAGGAAGGACGCTAGGTATTTAGGTAATTTCCATTTTTTTTCTAAATACAAGTTCACATGACTAATAATTAAAAATAACTGACATGTGGGGTTATTTTCACTAAACTAACCTAACACATATCACTCACATTGCACCATTTTTCATATGTTGTGGTCGGCATATTTTTTCATTTGTTCAATTGTGCTTATTCCCAACATCACCCTCATTTGTTACATAAGACTTCCACCATTTAGGAAAATAACCACCTAATGTAGCCCATAGAATTCAATGCCTTTACCCTCTCTCAAGGGGTGTTTCCTGTCTCTCTCCCCATGGTTCACGAGGGGTATTCTCTAGCTAAGGACACTCTTAAGAAACTTTGATTGGATCCTCTAAGTGAGGCCACTCCTTTCTTGAATAGTTTTCTCCCCTTGAAGAGAATTTAAATCCTTTTTGTTCCTCCACTTATGGAAGAGGCATCCATTTATTTCCACTCCATAGAGGAAGTACCCCCTATTATTCTCCCTCTTTGGGAGGAAGCCACACATCACCTTCTTCTTTGCATCAAATACAGATATCACCACCACACACTTCCGATTCTCCTTGTTAAGGAAACAATATGTTGAAATATTGTAACTTCGAAGAATATTCTATATGTATCTTTTTGTGGTCCCCGATGGTCCTATCGGGAGAACCACTTGTATTACATTGTATCTCGATGCTCCTAATCGGAAGAACTAATAAGAGTCATGAGGTAGTCCCCTCTAATTGTAAAGGTGGGTCATCAACACCCCAGTCTGGTTACTTGAGCCTACATGTGTAACTCGAGCATACATGATTTAACTCGAGCCTACATGTCAAATGAGTTAACTTAAGCGAACGGATGAATATAAATAGAGGTGTAGTACTCCTCTTTTGGAACACACACACACACTCTCACTTGCATAGCACATTAGTGGAGAAGAGAAGTAGCTAGAGAAGGAGGAGGATCATGCTTTGATCTCCTTGCTGGTTTTATCTTTTATCTTTTTGCTATATTGAGGAAGCTTTTGCTGGGTTTTTCCCTTTAGGGTTTTCCTAGGATAAATTTGTGTTGTTCTTATGATACTGTTTCTTTCGGTGATCTTGTTTATATGATTTAATTATGAAAATGAAATGAAATACTGATGTTCTAGGTTATCATATAAAAATTTAACATGGTGTCAGAGCCACCCTGAATAGGACAGCTTTCACAAGGCAAAATAACCCTCTCTCTCTTCTCGGAAGAAATTAGGGCTTCTTGCTGAAGAGGAATTTTTGAGTGAGCCTAGCATAGGATTTCTCTCCTCATCAAAATCGAAGTTTATATACCTGGATCAATATTTTTGGTTGGGTGAAACTCTGGGAAAGTCAAACCCTAGTTTTACCCCGACCTAGAAAAACCCTAAATACTAAAACTGCTAAGTTTTGGTACATACGCTATATCCTGATATTGGAGAAGTTTCAGGAGCTGAAAATTTCAGAGGCCGAATATAAAGTCCTGATCCAAACTTTCGCCTCATATTCTCTATATTCTGGGAGATATGATCCCTCCAAGTTAGGGTTCTAGCCTCTTCTAGAATTCATCCCTAAATAGGACACCTGGGGAAAATTGCTATAGCTTGGGCTACAGAGGTCCAAATTGAATTCATGAAGATTTTATAGAAATAAAATAGACTTTAATTTCTATGGTCCTAATTTCATAACCAAAAGATGAAACAGTTGCACGTGGAAGGCTATACAACTTCACTGTTTTGAACAGTCCTGTAACAGGTCACCTTGCGAAAAGGATAATAAATCTCAATTGGTGAAAAAAATTATGATGAAACATATGTTGTTGGATCCAGGACATGTGAGGTTAACTCAGGGCGAAATTTAATACACATAGGTGCAGCAATTGCGGATATACCATAGAAACAGTAACAGGCATTTCTGCAGAAGAAATCAGAAAACTAGGGCTTCTTGTTTCGAGAGCTTCCCTCCATTGTTTTTAGAAAAGGAGTACATTGGACAGCTCCATTTGAAGAGATATATCTTTCTATCCAATCATATCTGAAATATTCCAAGTTTTGAAAATGAGGTTTTCTCTGACAAACCCTAAATCAACCAACTCCAGAAGCAGGACAGACACCTCAAATCGGTAAGATCTAATCTTTTGCTATTTGCATTTGAGGTTCTCATTTCAAAGTGATCTATCACATCAGCTTGATGATAAGCTTGTTAAAGTTGACAACTTACAATCATGGAAGTATTTGATCTCTCTAAATAAAATGAATTGGACACCTACATGAGTAGAGAGGTTCCAGTTCCATACAGAGATGAGGCTCAAAGCCTTACACAAGAAGAACTTAATCAAGGCCAAGAAGATCATTGTTGATTCAATCATGAATCAACTTGTGCCACAAGTGTCTTCCCTAAAGACACCAAAGATGTTTGAAGATAAGAACTTAAATCAGAAGATGGCTTTGAGAAAACAGTTGAAGAATGTGAAGATCCAGAATGCAGAACAACTTGAAGCGGTAGAAGAAGAAGTGCAGAATGTAGAAGTGGTGATAGCCACCTTGAATGGCCTCCCAGGATCATGGGATTCATTCATACGAGGAATGTGTGCCAGAAGGAAGTGATTACTTTCAGCTAACTCTAAGAAGAAGAAGATGGGAGCAATTGAAGATCAATCTCTCTCCATTCAAAGAAGATCCCTCAAGTGATGAGGAATGTGAAGAACTAAATTATTGAAGAACCTCTTATTCATCTTATCATTTGGATAAGAAATGATGATGTCGTGAATGAAGAATATGATGAAGTAGAAGGATCAAGAAGGAGTCTACCCATGAAATGAATAAAATATAAGTATTCAATTTTCATTGCATGATATTGTTTGGTTATGCATTTGATTATATTTAGTTGATGTGTTATGCATGATAGACTGTTTGCATTAATGATAGTATACTACTAATATGCATGTGATGGGTAAGTATCTCATGGTGCTATACATCTCTCCATTGCTACTTATCTAGAATGAAACCTCTTTGCTGACATACTAGATTAGTGCACAATCTCAATGATGTCATGGTAGAAATGGAAGGCATCTAGAAAGTTTATGTGAGATATGGATGAATGTTGTATTGACTAAATAGTTGCATGATGCATAAGAATTTGTCGTTATGCATATGTTTTATGAAATAGTTCTAACCATGCAACTGGTGCATTTGAATTGTAGGAAAGGTCCTGTACAACCTCCTACAAGAAAATAAGGATGAGAATTGTTATGAAGAACAAGTGATGACAATTCAAGATTCACTCCAATAAACATGAATCTAAAGCTCCCAGGGTCAGAGACACCATGACGAAAGAAAGAGCTTCAGAGAGCGGTAGATCCACCTTGAAGGATGAAGACCACCATGGGTATGAGAGATAACTCAAGATGAAGAAAATAATGCTATGAAAGAAGCTATGATCAAAGAATAACCATTGATCATGGGGAATGATGTATACGATATGATTTTGAGACATAAAGGGAAGTACGTAGTATATATGGATCTAAAAGAACAAGTGTGCAAAGCAAGGTTCATGATTTTCCTTTGAAAGAATAGACTATGACATAACATACTCTATTGACCAGACCTACTAGAAGTATATATCAAGCATAGAACTACCTGTACAGAATGAAGAAGATGATACTCCACTTCAGGGGGAGTGACTATAGAAGATATCTGAGTTCAACATGGTACGACATGATGGAAAACTTCCTGATGGATTGAGACTTTACCAAGAGTAAAGTGGGTTCCAACCTTCAAGGTTGAATGCAGAATACTAGGATATGTTGATGACCTGACAAGACAAACTCATGGAAGATGTTATGATGAAAGAATACTAGAATGATGTTTGGGATATAGTACTCAAACTAGAAAGCAAGAATGTGGTATCTTACAAATAGATTTGCAAGATAAAATATGTTGTTGATAGAAGAAAGGAAAGACTTGTGGCTAGAGGTTTCTATAAGAAAGAGGGAATTAATTCTGAAGGGACACTTACTCCAGGAATCAAGGTACACTTCCTTCAGAACCATGATGGTAGTTGCTTGCATGATGAAATACAGACAATCCTTCCTTAATGGTATGATTAAGGAAGAGTTTTACATTGAATAGTCATAAGGATTTGAAGTTGAAGATAGATGGATTCACATATGCAAGATGAAGAAGGCCCTCTATGGCCTGAAGCAAGCTCCCAGAGCTTGGTATGGAAGAATAGATAGTTTCTTGATGAGCATGGGATTTTCCAAGAGTAAAGTCAATCCTGACCTTTACTACAAGGTTGTAGAAGATGAACCTGTCATACTATATTTGGATGACTTATTCTTGACAGGGAATGAGAAACAGATTGTAGAAAGCAAGAAGAAACTAGCAGAAGAATTTGAGATGAAAGACCTTGTGTTAATGCATTGTTTCCTAGGTCTGGAAGTATGGCAAAGTTCAGAAGGAATATTTCTCAACCAGGGAAAGTATGCGGTAGAGATATTGAAGAGATTCAATATGTTGGAATGCAAAGCCATGGCTACTCCTATGGATTCCAACCTGAAGCTGTTAGCCAATGACTCATCAGAGTTAGTGGATGTGACTCATTATAGACAGATCATTGGGTCATTGATGTACTTAACAAATACCAGACCAGACATTTGTTTTGCTGTGAACACCTTGAGTCAATTTCTTATTCAACCAAGAAGGGTTCACTTAGTAGCTGCAAAACATGTGATGAGATATCTGAAAGGGACTATAGACTTTGGTATATACTATGATGGTAGCCATGAGTATAGATTGTATGGCTACACAAATGTAGATTGGGCTGAAAGTATCTCAAACAGAAAAATAACTTCAGGTGGATGTTATAGTCTGGGATGTGCTATGAGTTCATGGTTTAGCAGGAAACAATCCAGTGTTTCTCTTAGCACGACTAAAGCAGAATACATAGTAGATTGCTCTGCTAAGTTGTGAAGCCATATGGCTTCAGAAGATGATATTAGGTCTCTTTGACTTGAAGATGGATAATACAATGATTCTATGTGATAACCAGAGTCGTGATGATAGAGAACCCCATGTTCCATCATAACACATAGAAATCTGGTATTTCTACATACAAGATAAGATGCAGATGATGATGTTTCAGTATTTACATACTGTAGATGCAGATGATGGTGATTTCGTATTTCTATACTGAATATAGAGATGATGATGCTTTCAGTATTTCTATACTAAAGATATAGATGATGATGCTTTCAGTATTCACATACTGGAGATACAGATGGTGATAGTTTAGTATTCACATGTTGAATATGTAGATGATGATGGTTTGGATGATGATGTACTGACGAAGCCTCTGTCTCAAGTAAAGTTTGAACACTTTCAGGAAAAGCTTGGTGTTGTTTGAAAGGACCTTCCTCTAAAGGGGGAGTAGTGATGATTGCAGTGGGATTGTATCATCCCTGGGCACTTTCCCTAAAGTGACCTAGAGACCTCGGTCTTCGAGAATGAAGAGGGATTGTATCATCCTGGGACATCTGTCCATAATAGATCCGGTGACCTTGGTCCTCGAGAACGTGATGGGATTGTATCATCCTTGGGAACTTGCCCTAAAGTGATCTGGAGACCTCAGTATTTGAGAATGAAGAGGGATTGTATCATCCTAGGACAGCTATCCATAAGAGATCCGGTGACCTCAGTCCACGAGAATGTGATGGGATTGTATCATCCTTGGGCACTTTCCCTAAAGTGATCTAGAGACCTCAGTATTTGAGAATGAAGAGGGATTGTATCATCTTGAGACATCTGTCCATAATAGATCCGGTGACTTCGGTCCTCGAGAATGCAGTAGGATTGCATCATCCTTGGACATCGTCCTAAAGTGATAGGGACTGATTCTCTTGTAATCAATCCAGTGGCTTCGATCCTCGAGAATGTGGTAGGATTGCATCATCCTTGGACATAGTCCTAAAGTGATAGGGACTGATTCTCCCGTAATCAATCCCGTGGCTTCGGTCCTTGAGAATGTGGTAGGATTGCATCATCCTTGGACATAGTCCTAAAGTGGTAGGGACTGATTCTCCTATAATCAATCCGGTGGCTTCGGTCCTCGATAATGTGGTAGGATTACATCGTCCTTGGACATAGTCCTAAAGTGATAGGGACCGATTCTCCCGTAATCAATCCGGTGGCTTCGGTCCTTGAGAATGTGGTAGGATTGCATCATCCTTGGACTTCATCCTAAAGTGATAGGGATAGATTCTCCTATAATCAATCCGGTAACTTCGGTTGTCAAGAATGTGGTGGGATTGTATCATCCTTGGACTTTAAGTCCAAAAGTGATCCAAAGAATTTTTGTCTTTGAGTTGTGGTTTGCAGTTTGTTGCTGATGATGATGATGTCGTACTGATCGAAAGATCAGAGTATGATGATGATGACGTACTGATCGAGATATTAGAGTATGATGATGATGTACTGATCGAAATATCAAAGTATGATGATGATGACATACTGATCAAAAGATCAGAGTATGATGATGATGGCGTACTGATCTAAAGATCAGAGTATGATGATGACGTACTATGATTATGATGTTTCTGATTGAAAGATCAGAGTATGTTGATGATGTTTCTGATCAAAATATCAGAATATGATGATGATGTTTCTAATCGAAAGATCGAAATGTGATGATCGACAGATCAGAATGTGATGATCGACAGATCAGAATATGATGATGATGATGTTGCTACTGATCGAAAGGTCAAAGTGTTGATGATGATATTGCTGATCGAGAGGTCAAAGTGCTGAAGATGTTGCTACTGATCAAAAGGTCAAAAGTGATAAAGATGTTGCTGCTGATCGAAAGGTCAAGGTGCTAAAGATGTTGTTGCTGATCAAAAAGTTAAAGTTCTGAAGATGTTGTTGATTGAAAGGACAAAATGCTGAAGATGTTGTTGCTGATCGAAAAGTCAAAGTGCTGAAGATGTTGCTGATCGAAAGGTAGAAATACTGAAGATGTTGTTGATGATCGAACAGTCAAAGTGCTGAATATGTTGCTGATCAAAAGCTTCGAGTGCTGAAGACGTCGTTACTAATTGAAAGATCAAAATGCTGAAGATGTTACTGATCGAAGCAGTCAAAGAATTAATGATGATGAAGACTAAAGATTGAAGATGAAGACCACATGATGTTGAAAAGCTTCCAATGATTTATAGATGTGTTACCCTACTGATGTTGATGATGTCTCCTATCTCTACTCTTGTTGTTGTTGATGTTGTTGTAGAATACCCTTCTCATTAAGGAGGAGTGTTGAAATACTGTAACTTCGAAGAATATTCTATATGTATCTTTTTGTCGTCCCCGATGGTCCTATCGGGAGAACCACTTATATTACATTGTACCTCGATGCTCCTAATCGAAAGAACTAATAAGAGTCATGAGGTAGTCCCCTCTAATTGTAAAGGTGGGTCATCAGCACCCCATTGTGGTTACTTGAGCCTACATGTGTAACTCGAGCCTACATGATTTAACTCGAGCCTACATGTCAAATGAGTTAACTTAAGCGAACAGATGAATATAAATAGAGGTGTAGTGCTCCTCATTTGGAACACACACACACTCTCACTTGTGTAGCGCATTAGTGGAGAAGAGAAGTAGCCAGAGAAGGAGGAGGATCTAGCTTTGATCTCCTTGCTGGTTTTATCTTTTATCTTTTTGGGACATCTATATTGAGGAAGATTTTGCTGGTTTTTTCCCTTTAGGGTTTTCCTAGGATAAATTTGTGTTGTTCTTGCGATACTGTTTCTTTCAGTGATCCTATTTATATGCTTTAGTTATGAAAATGAAATGAAATACTGATGTTCTAGCTTAGCATATAAAAATTTAACACAATACACAAAGTATGATGGTGACAACTAATATAGACCTACCATTATTATCTAGCTTGAAATTCCATGATATAGCTAAGTTTATCAATGACACCATAGCTCATGAATTGACATGGCCTGATATGCGTGATACGATCCCCTCAGAGATCCCTAAGTTTGAAGGAAAACAATGAGACAACCATACCAACCATGTTATATATTTCCACTTATGATGTTTCTCTAACAACATAGTGGATGACTCATTCAGCCTTCGCCTCTTCCAATGCACCCTTGCAGGAATAGTTACGAAATGGTATGCAAACCTACCAGGGGATAAACAACTTTTGGGACAATCACCACCACCTTTCTCACTTATTTTCATCTACCCATATTCCATGACCTTGGTCTCGATATTCTCATAGAATTTCAGCAGAATACCTCTACCCACATAGAAGACCACATCCATGAATAGTGTAGTCATCGTACATTTTGAAAAGTAGAGATACAACCTCGGTTCCTATTGAATTAGTTCATCAAATCACTCCAACCCACTATTGTAAAGGATGTGGTGACCTCATTTCCACACAATCAGGAATATGCCATATTGAAGGCCCAACATTTTAATATCATCTATGCATAATCATGGTACTTATATAACATCCTAGCATATGCCCCTCGACATCAATATTTGGATCCCCTCCATGTAGGGTCATCACATTCAAAAGATGGTCTTATTGGGTCTATTTCCCAATATATAAATCCCCACCCCCACCTAAACTAACTTCTATGCCACCCCCTCTGGCATTGAAACAACAACCCATCCCTACCTTGACAACACCCCTTACTACTATACCAAACCCTTAGTTTGGAAAGCTACAGTATGGGGCGTACAGTCCTACTTACACCAACTCTACCCAAGTAGTGTCAGTACCTCCAACACAAATGGAACAAAAAGCTTATACATTGGCATCATATGGAGCACCAAATGCATATATACTATCATATGAGTATAATCATTACTACCCATTTCCATGTGCTCCTAGTTCTTCCCCCATGCCTCACATGAGGGTTAATTTACTATAGCCATTTTTCACACAATAAACTTAATAGTTTAAGCATTTTAACACCACTAATCCTTAGAATCCTTAGTGTCAGGGGATAAATAAACGTAAGAACAAACTAAACCAAAAACAAGTTCAATGAAGCTACCCCCCTCCCCAGTAGAATCAAAACTTGGATAACCAAAATGTGGGGATAATAACCCTCCCAAATAAGGAAAAACACCTACATGAGGATTAATTATTCTTCCTTATTTATGGTAAGTATATTCACTATACTGACCATTTTCTATTCACCCCCAACTACCAACAACTTATAGAATCCAAGAAAAACATAGTAACAAACCCTCCTTAGTTTCCTAATGCACCACAACCCCGACAAGTTGTCTTGCAACAACCCTTTTCCAATAAAGGTGCAGTTACCCAACAACAAGACCCTTGCCACCCTCGCTGATGGATCCTTTCAAAACATTTACATGAACACGACAGATGCCAACTTGAAAACTTGAGACAAATGATATAATGGACCTGAACACCCACATGGGAAGGATGTTTATATTCCCTTGGGAGGTCCTTTGCAAATACCACAACCAAACAATAATAAAATATCAAGGATCCCAAATGTGTCATTTCGGTGTACCCCCCATAACCCCCACATGAAATCCACCCACAACTACAGTATTATGGATGACTTAGCTTAGTCCCTAGTTTCCATGTCCACATTAGAAGTTCTCCATTCATACCCAAGTTAATAAAAGGAATTTCTTAATGAAATTAGAATGGTTAACCATTTAGAATCATGCTTCATGACATTTAACCTCGACAAAGGTGAACCGTGACTACGTTCGTTTGTTTCCTTACAATCCCTAGTTACAGTTAAAAACATTATGATCCATTGGTGCATCTTTGATTAAGGCACATACACATGCATAATTCCATCTAATATATGGAAATTATTAGGCTCACCCAATTTATTCCCTTCATCCATATCCCTTCACACATATGATGGGAGACCATCCTAACCAAGAGAATTGTACAGAAACATTCCCATTGAGTAGGGTTTCAATATGGTAATGATCAATATTGAAGTAGTTGATGCACAAATTGACTACAATATCCTTTTGGGTCATATTTATATGTGCATCAAGAAGGAGGTTTCTTCTTCATTATTTTTCATCATGATGTTTCACTTTAACGCGAAGATAGTCACCCTTTACCAACTCAATTATTATGGCTCCCATGCCAACACCAACCCCAAAAATGTTCTGCCCATGGTAAGAGAGTTGACTCAACCACCTTACATTTATATATTCACAAGAATGTACAAATATTCTGACCTCCTAGGGGCATATTTAGGTCCTCCACCTAAAATAGCCACCTCGATGGATGGCCTTATGTGCAGTGTTTTCATTTCTAAATTGCAACTTCAACCCCCTCAGCATCGTCATGAACACCTCTAATGATTCATAGTATTGAACATACATTGATTCCATCGATGCTACCCATTTTCCAAATAAAATTCTTGTACCCCCCACAGGAGTACAAGGAACATTAATCATGGCTTAACTAACTCTATTTGGGCTCACTTTGGGAATACATGTGTGGTACCTTACACCACCCTACTCAAATATGGCCTTGAAACCTATATCCCACTATGATTTTGTGATGGTTCTAAAAATTACACCATTTGGAAAAAAAATGAGCCAACAAAACCCATGACAAAGCCACCATTGATTGTTGCTAAACCGACTAATGGGGCAATAAGGAAACCCAAGTTAAAATCACCCATCAAGCACAACTTTCTTCCCAAACCATACTTAATAGTTGCTAAGTCAAAATCAGGGAACATCAATCAACCTAGATTAAAATCCCCCATCATGATTGACACTCCTATAGTCAGGGTGACCCCACCCTGTTCTCTATGCGAGCAACAAGTCCAAGCTACCAAACCGTTCCCCACATTGGTGGAGCTAAAGAATTTACTTAAACCCCTTGTGAGCATGATAGAAATACCACATACTATATAAGGGTCACAACTTCCACCTCATCTTTTACCAACAATACCACTAAGTCCAATTCATTACGCATTAATCATTCATGTTTGATTTTATTTTAGTATAGCCATTATATGCACCATTGTCTTGACCTCCCTCGATTTAAAGATTCCTTGGAGACTATTCACCTCAACCACCATTTGGTTGCGAGTCCTACACCTCAAATGAAAGAAGCAACTTCCATTAATATTTTTACTACATTAGTTGTTCCTAACCCATAAATTATCATCTCAGAACAACCTATCCCTAAGACACCTACGCTGCAAATACCACAACCTATACATATTGAATTAGAATCATAGAAATATGGATGCAAATATTGTAGGAACCATACTCATATGATTCCTAAATAGACTAACACCATCATATAAGAATGTGTAACCTAACCATTACCTTTGGCAATGAGCCTCTTTGATCCAGGATTTCACGCCCATGTTGATCATGTGGTGATACTTGCCACTATTCATTATAGTGTCCCATCCTATGGGAAGAACAAGAAGTATGAATTGAGCATATACATATCTAAGAAAACCTTTATCACCTTAGAGTATCCCCATAGTGTTTAACCACTGAGGACATTATCCCCCCTTTACCAAAAACAATCGATAATGTCTCCTTCCTAAACAACCTACTCCCCAGTGATGATTCATCATCCTCTAAAGAAGAGTAGGCTCCACCAAATCCATTACATAAATAGGAATAAGGTGTTCTCTATCTAGGTTTTGGACATATGTCCATACATCCAAGTCCACTAACACTTAGATATGAATCACAACCCCAACACAAGGAGGACCCTTTGGTTGTAAGGGTGGAACCATTTTTTACTCTTTTTGCATTGTCGGTTTGAAATTTCAAAAGAACAATGCAACATTTTCTGTTTTTAATTCCATTGGTTGAAAAATAAAGCTATGCTTTATTTATTTTCCATGCATATGATGTCCCAATCAGACCACTATATTGTCTTCACAAATGGTACAAGTCATTGATTGAAGAATATAGCATTGACTCCTTGGGCCATTTATAACCCCAACCAAACTCTATATCACATAGGAGGAGTTTTCTTGGGGGTACTCGCCAAAAACCAAGTAGAATATGATGTCTTCCTTGTTATCTTAATTGATTCAATCCATCTTGGCATATGTCATTTACATGTGCACCTATATTGTCAACTAGTTGATTCCCAACTAGACAACATATTTTGCATGCTCAATATTCTCCTCTTTCACAAGTTCTTGTGGGTTCTCCTTTGCATACAATAGTTTGAAACCATTACCTTCACACATGTCCCAAGGAAGGCTAATGCATTCAATGACTTCATCACCAACGAGGTGTTGAATTGGCACCTAATACATCAAGTGTATATCTAACCCTGCATAAACAAACAAAGCATATATGTGTGTGTGTTTACCATCATACAAATCATGTGTAGGTACCTATAACTATGCATAG
>LPNX010493804.1:412191-459011 GCA_001517045.1 Pseudotsuga menziesii | reverse complement strand
TTGCCTAGTCCATGAGTCCCACCATGTGCAAGTAGCTAATTGCCTATCCATAGAGGTAAAACTTGCCATTATTGACTCATGGAGTGCTTTGGAAAGTCCTGTGAATCAAATCTGCTTTATCCCTGGCCTCCTAGGTGCCCTTCTGCTTTTTCTGCTTTGTTGACTGCTTTTCCAGTTTTTAAAGCACATAAGGAAAGCTAGACTAGGTGAGGTGAACCTGTTTTATTCCCCTTTCATCCTCCACTCTTTCCTCCATGCAAAAGCATGTATGAGCTGCCATTTGACCACTCTTTAGCTTGCCCATGTGCCCTTGCTAATTCGTGGGGTCCTTGATAGATTTGGGATCAGCTTTTTACACCTATGGGGGATTTGCCTATTTTGGGTAAGCCTGCTTTATGCTAGATTTGGATGCTTCCTTATGCATTAAATTTGCTCATGTATTCTATATATTCAGAAGCCTATGTTATTACAGGTTTGGCTATTGTACACTCAGTTAATATAATTTTGTGTTACAGCTCCATATTCAGTTTCCATTGTTGATAATTTTGCATGATCAATTGTTAATTGCTGTGAGTGAAATTAATCTACTGCAGGCCTAAATTTCTACAATGGATTGTTGTGGATTTGGGTATAAAACCCATTTGGATGTCACAAGAATATTTGGAGAAGTTATAAAGAAGGGAAAGGAGTACAATTAGACTATGCTCATAAAAATCTATGTTGTTGAACATAAACAGAGTCTAATAAACATAGTCTGTTGGGCTAGGAAAGGGGCACAAGAAATAAGTTCGCACGCAAACAAAGGTATGTCGTGTGTGTGACATGAAGGAAGGAAGGTCACGAAGGAAGCAAAACGACCAATGTAGGAGGAATACAGATGTGTGCGATGGAGGAAAGTCAAGCGTACAAGTGATAATAGCTAGAAAATGAGAGGTGAAGATCGTGGCCGTTGAAAACAGTGTAAGCCTGTGGCCATGCATGTATGGAAGAATATTTGTAAGTCAAGTTGTTAGTGCCTTGTCTCAGTCTATGACATCCTGTTATAATGGCTAATCATGACCTGTAAATGAGAAGAAGCATGTAGTAGACCCTGCGTGGTCTGATAGAAGTTATAAAAATGAAGAACCCATTCTGTATAAGGGTTGTTGATTTTGTCATTGGTTGTTGTTGATGTTGTTTCTTTAGTTGTTCATTTTCCAAGTTACCCCATTTTGTTAAGGAAGTAAGGTAGAAGGGAAGAATATTCATGGAAGATTCTAGTAGAAATAGAAGGATATTGAGCCGTGGATCATGTAGCTGTGTGAGTAGACGACTAGGAATAGAAGGAATCTGCAGCTGAGTGCACAGAAGGTAGATAGAAGAGTCGATCCATGTTGTGTGTGGATCAGTAGGAGTAGAGACAAGAATAAAATAGAGAGCATGAGAGAAAGAAGTCTGAGTCATAAATACATATCATAAGATCAATATACAAGTCACAGACTACAAGGTGCTATATCCATTTCTCATGCCAGATGAAGAGCACCTTGGTGGTTTTTCCTGGATGGGTTTCCACATTATTCTTTGTGTTTAAATGGTTGATTGATGCCATACATGTTGATTTGAATGGTTGTTATTTGATTACTATATGATGATGAGATATTGTTGAATGCTTGGTACCATATTGTCAATTAGTGAATGAATAATTGCTAAAGAATTGTTGGAATGCGCAAGCAAGCTATAGTTAATTCCTTAATTTGAAATATAAGTCACAAGTGGCATGTTAGTTTAAAGGATCAGCTGTGTCACACAAGGTGTGCCAGTTGTTAAGGTTAAAGACCATGTCGTGTCATGTGCACTAACATACAGTTATGCTCAGTCATGTAGGAACCGTCCAGCCATCTAAGTTTCCCTTGTCAAGCACCTTCGCTGGGTGCCAAGGGACTATAATCCCTCACCAACCGTGGAAGCTTGGTTGTGGAAGTTACCCATTAAATATCTCAGGTAATACTATGCCTTCCTCGCACATGTTTCCGATGAAGTTACTCAGTCGGGTCAATTTCTTATGGTTTATTGTTGGTATTGTGGTGATTTTGAACCGCGGGTCGAGACAGGAAGGTGAAAGAAGCCAGGAAATGGTTTTGTTGCCAAGACCCTTAATCATTTGATTCTAGGGAAATGTTGTGGCATCCAACGAATAAAGATATAGAATATTGGTTGGACTCCAAAATGCTAGTGTCTTCACAAGAGGAAAGCGCAGGAACACAACTGAGTGCAGAGAACTAGGTAGATGAGTATATATATTTTGATATTCATGAGGTCTTCTTCACATAATTCCCTATTATACTGTACAAGTGGTTGACAAGATTGGTGACTAGACAAACAAATTTCCAAAGAGGAGAAGCTATCGAATGGAGTAATCAGTTGGCTCATGAGGTAACTAGTGTAAGTAACGATATCTCTAGAGCTATTGATTTTTGGGTTGATAGTATCTTGCAAGGATACATTACTGAGTTCATGGTAGAAACTATAACTTCATATAGTGAGGTGGAAATAATTTTTTTCCAAGGACCCCAAAGAAGGTATCTACTATCTATCAGTGCATGGATCAAGATGCTCTCCTATGAGAAGGGTATCTTGTAGTTGAGTAGTTGAGTCGCGTGCTCATGAAGGAGGTTATGTCGTAGACAACCTCTTAAGAAAATGGGAGAGGGTGAGATGATATGTTCTCTAGAAGTACAGAACCTGAACTAGAAGTGGGGGTCCTAAGGAGTGGAAGGAGATTTATATCAGGGAAAAAAAGAAAAATCCAAAGAGGGCAATGAAACTTTAGTATGTTTGAAGAGAGTAAACATGAACTTCAGTCACACGAAGACGAAGGGTATTGAGAAAAATAGGAGGACTATAGCCCGATTTTAGAAGGACCAGAGGACTCTGAAGACTCTGTCGAGACACCAAGGTCGGGACACAATTACATTACACCAGCAATATCCCCAAAGGTGAGATCTAGAGTCTCATACCCATAAAGGACTACTAATAATGATAATGTTGGTACTGTGACCAATACAATGGAAGGTATACCTCCTTTGAAACCTTTACCAGAGAACCTCTATGCCAACTCAATGGCTAGGGAGGACATTCGGTTACCCATAATCAATGGAAATGGTGTAGAAGATCTAGAGAGGCATTGGTTCCTCTGCAAAGCTGTTTGGATGGTTTGGTTAGTCCATAATGCAGACATAAATAAGAAAAAAACTATCATGACTCTGAGGGGTCGTGCGCTAGATTGGTTTATGAAGTTATGTGCTGCATTGGATAGAACACCATAGAAGAATTTGGATGAGATCAGAGCTACAATTATCTTTGATTTCAGAAAACTAAAGTTTGAGTCGTAGTGCATCATTGAGATCAAGGAGATAAGGCAAGCAATAGCATAATCAATATAGGACTTTGACCAACGGTTTAAAACTTTTATGGCCAAGGTAAGTTTCCAAATTTTAGATGTATAGCATAAAGAGTAGTTTATTTCTGCACTATTATCACACATCTGAGGGCCATTAATGCAAAAAAATATTGAATCACAAACATAAGCATTGGAGTTAAAAATGAAGCTAGAGGCCTCGCACATTGCCGACGGTGCGCAGGAATGGTATAGATTCAATCGCAGTTGGCTAATATAACAATACAGATTTAGGACATCAAGAAGGGTAAGCAAGCACAACAAGATTTATGGTGCATGAAATGTAGAATAGACAGGAACACCAAGGATAATTTTTCGACCTTCATGAACTATATCATGTTGGGTGCACCAAAACCATTAAATGGCTAGGGGATACCATGGTGTCACATATGTCAGTCTAGAGGGCATCAAGACGAGAAGTGTTTATATTTGCAAAATGTTGTAAGCACCCCGACAAATATCTTTTGTAAATTTTGTAAGTCAATAGGACATGAGGAAAATGATTGTAGAGCATACCAACTCTTGAAAGAAAAGACTATTAAAACATACTTAATGAAAAATAAGGGACTCACTCAGGCTAAACCAGTGCAAGAATCATATCAGCCTATGCAATTCCCACCCAATCAATATCAAAATCAGTATCAACCTCAGTACATTCCTCGGCAGCCGTACGCACAACAAAATCACTACCAGCCACACTACCAACAGAACTAGTACCCACCACAACAACCACCCCTGTAGGGAACGGGTGGTGGGAAATTCAGAGGAAGAGGTTTAGGAGGAATATTTGGTAGAGGAAGAGGCCAATTTACATGCTATAAATGTGTAAAACTAGGTCACTACACCAGAGATTTCTTAGAACATGTGAAGACATGTTCATACTGTAAGGGACAAGACCATAATGTGGAACAATGTCCTCAGTTGATCACAAAGTGGCAAGCAAGCACCATAGAAGGACCTAAACCTGCATAGAATGCAAACCCAAACCCTAACATGAATGTTCAGATGATTTCAGTTGAACCATGAGATCGGAATGTCATTTTCGTAACAGGAGGAGGGAATGCGACTGGAGATGATCAGGATAAATCACAAGAACAACTACAACCATGGGTACGACTTGCGACACAGAAGAAAGTATCATTTGACATCCCAAAACAAAATAAAGTATTCTTGGAGGTACAACTATAGTTTGTGGATCTAGTAGAACCATCGAAGTCAGAAGAAGTAAAGGAGATACCTGAACGATTTCAGCACATATTTCAGAAGAATTTCCCACAAAAGGTTAGTAAGATCAAATCCTTTTTGTCAAGTTGTCTAACACTAATACAAGATAAAGATGCTATTGCAGAACTAGTAGTAATAATAGAATAGATAACCATAGAGCCATGACCCGAAAAGAAAGTTAACCAAGTGAGAAAGAAGTTTAAAACTAGTCGTGAATTAAGAATGACTACGTAGATAGGCGACTAGGACATGGATTACAACATTTTAGACCTAGGGTCTAATGTTAATATTTTGATGCGACAAACCTGGTAAAGTATGGGCAAGCCACATTTGGATGGGTCCCCTGTCTAGCTGTGACTTGCGAATTAGGAGAAGGTCCTACCCATTGGTCGGTTGAGTCAGGTCCCTGTTGACATTAAAGTTTACGCACATTTGCAGAATTTGAATTCATTAATATTGTTGATGACACAAACCCATATCTCACATTATTGGGAATATATTGGGCTATAGACAACCAAACTATTATAAATTTCAAAAAGAGGTTGCTCTCATTTGAAGATAATGAGATCAGAGTGGTGTCACCAATTGATCCATTAGAAGGATAGAGATATGTCAAGATTGTATATAATGATGGACAGGCTGAATACCTAAACCAATTATACAATGTTGCTGCATTACAAGAAGACTACATCAATCTGACAGAAGATGGAAATCTGAGCTGGAAGAGTGCTAGTTCCTGCATATCTGACTTAGGGGAAGCTTTGGAGAATTGGAAAAATAGACTACATGAAGTCACTATGAGGAGGTGCACAAGAGTTACCAAGTCCGTGCAACAGGTGGAGAATGAGTTGCATGATCTACCCACATATGAGGGTTTACCTAACCTTGTGACCTTTTTAATTGAGTTTGAAGGAATTGCAATGGAGTCACAATGCTTGTCCGCACTAGATCATGAACTAAGAGCTATGATTTCTAGATGGTGGGGTGTGAATAATAATTCTATAACAAACTGGCCATAGTGCAAAAGATTAATGGAAGTTAGATTTAGAGAAGAGGTCAACCTAGTAAACCATAAGTATTCAGGGTTAGCAAACCCTGTGGAACATGTTAATCATTGTCGCATCATATTTGTAGAATACCCGAGGCAGGAGTGGGTACATCATTTCATATATACATTGGAAATGACACCTAGAACCTGGTATACATCTATGGAATTGCGACAAGGAACCCAAGAGTGGGAAGGGATTGCTAAGTAGTTTGCACATACATTTGAATTCGCTAATGAGCACCCTACAATTGATGTTGTGCTTCAAGTGATAAAGGAGAATATATTTGTTGAGATCCCTGTTGATGAGGCTAACTCTCACCAGTGCAGTACGACCATTCAACAATGGATGGATTGCTACAATCTAGCTGAAGACCCAGATGATGATTCGACTAACATAAACATACCAGAATCTGAAGGCACACACAAAGTATAAGGAAGTGGGATCTCAAGTGATCAATTCCTTAAACCACTAAAGATTAAGAAAGTAAACATTGGGTCATCAGACAACCCAAAGTTCACCAATATAGGAGATTATTGGGATGAAGAGATAGTTGCGAAAATCATGGATTTGCTACATGAATATCAAGGCCTATTTCCTACCAACTTCTCATAAATGAAGGGAATAGTGGGAGACTTAGGGGAGATGAAAATACCCCTACGACCAGATGCTAAACCCAGTAAGCATCGACCATATAGGATGAAACCCAAGTACAAAGAAAGGGTAAAATCAGAAATGGACCATATGCTCGATGCTGGGATTATTGAACCTGAATAATCTGAGTGAATCATCACTATAGTGATCTAGGATAAGAAGACAACAGGTGACGTCATGATCTGTGTAGATTTAAGGAAGCTGAATGATGCATGCTTGCACGATCCATTCCCAACACCATTTATGGATGAAGTGCTTGAAAGATCTGGAGGGTAAGAGATGTATTCATTTACTAATGGATTTTCGGGCTGTCATCAAGGCAGAATCGTGAAGGAGGATAGCCACAAAACAACCTTCGTCATTGAATGGGGATGCTACCAATATACGGTAATGCCCTTTGGACTCAATAATGCACCTGCTATTTTTTCTAGAATAGTAGTCTCTACTTTTAAATATTTTATTCATAAATTTCTTGAGGTATGCTTTGATTATTAGACTGTGTTTGTCCTAGTAAGAGACCATATTTAGATTCTATGCATGATGCTGGACCTTTGTTGCCAATTTTAGATTGCACTTACTTCTAAGAAATGTATTTTATGGCCACCATTTGGCGTGCTGTTGGGTCACGTCATATGCCGTGATGGTATCTTTGTCGAGCCAACAAAGATTGCGATTATCCTAGACTTACCACCACCTACATCAGTCACACAACTCAGATCAGATCTGGGGCATACAGGCTACTACCAGAAGTTTATAAGAGGATATGCAGCCATCACTGTGCCTATGGATAAAATGTTGAAGAAAGACACAAAGTTCGAGTGGACAATAGAATTCTAGGAAATCTTGGATAAAGGAATTCCCAGACTGGAAGAAGGAATTCCATGTGCATGTCGATGTGTCATCTATCACACTTGGCATAGTTATGACATAACCAGGAGAGGGTGCACTCGACTATCGTATTTCTTTCGCAAGTAGGAAACTATCAACAACAAAAAAAACCTACACGATGACAGAAAGAGAAGGCCTTGCTATGGTCTATGCACTTTAGAAATTTCGATACTATCTATTGGGTGCACATTTTTAGATGTACACTGACCATTCAGCGTTGAAATACCTAATCAATAAGCTAGTGTTCGGGGGGGAGATATGTAGATGGCTTCTCCTATTTCAAGAGTTTGATTTTGAGGTCATTGTTAAACCAGTCTAACTAAATGTTGGACCAGACCACCTATCAAGGATAGAGAGTCGTGAAGAGACAACCATCTTGGAAGATAATTTGCTCTATGCACAACTATTTGCGATACACATGATGGACGAACATAACCATGAGTTTAATTCCATCATCCACTTTCTAAGGATAGGATATGTACCCAAAGGAATGACAACTAACTAGAAGAAACACTTGGTCGTCAGAGCTGCTTATTATACATTGATCGTGGGACATCCATATAAGCTTAGTACAGATGAGGTACTACGTCACTGTGTCTTTGACCATGAATGACCTTGGGTTATGAGTGAAGCACATGATGGTATCACAGGAGGACACTACACAGGGAAAGAGACAGTAAAAAAGATCTTGCAGGAAGGATTATTGTGGCCAACCATACACATGGATACTAAAATCTTCTGCAAGCGCTATGATATTTGCCAAAGGAAAAGAAAACCATCGCGCCGTGACGAGATGCCACTTACGCCATAAATAACCATTCAAGCATTTGACAAGTGGGCAGTTGATTTTGTTGGACCAATCAACCCACCAGGGAAGAGAATTGGTGTGTGCTACATTGTTACTGCGACATACTACTTGACCATATTAGCTGAAGTTGTTCCTGTTAAAGATTGTACCACTGCGACCACGGCTAAGTTTCTGTTCAAAAATTTCGTCACCTAATTTGGTTGTCCAAAGATACTACTAAGTGACCAAGGTACATATTTTGATAACAAAGTAACTGCTAAGATGAATGCAGAATTTCAGATCCAGCATAAGAAGATGACTCCCTATCACCCTTAGGAGAATGGAATGGTCAAAGATTTCAACAAGATTTTGGAGAATGCGTTGACCAAGGTATGCAACATGCACCGAGATGACTAGGATCAGAAAATATCCGCTATGCTATTGGCATATTGCACAACCTACAAGTGACTAACAAGGCACACCCTATTCATACTAATATATGGACAAGAAGTTGTTATGCCAATGGAGTACATTGTACCAAGTTTGAGAATTGCTACACTGAAGGAGATGACTAATAGAGATGCTATCAAGAAGAGGCTGACACAACTAGTGCAAATGGAAGAAGAACGCTTCATCGTAGGATTCCATCAAACAGTTGAGAAGTAGCGACAGAAAGCATGGCATGATCGCCACATTCAAGTTAATCCTTTTGAAGTGGCAGGGCTTGTGTTGCTGTAAGACAACAAATTTTTTTAACACCCAGGAAAGTTAAAGACGCATTGGCTAGGGCCATATGTGGCCATGCACATCATTGATGAGGGTGCAGTAAAACTTTAGAAGCTAGACGATACCTATGCCACAGGTATGGTGAATGGAAATCGCCTAAAACCGTACTACGACGGTCATAAAATCCCTGGTTAGAATTGTACTGCACGACATAAATATAAAAAAAATAAATTGGGGAAGAAGGTCTGAAAGATGTAAACATTGCTTTGTCGCATGTCGGTGATAGAACAAGTGCGACGTGCAGGAGAAGGGAGGCATAGTGATTGGAAAAGAAGAAAGGTGGAAAGTGTTGTAAAAAGTGGAAATGACAGGCTTGCCGACATTAAAGTGCAAATATACAGTGAATATTTTGGTGGTCATGATAGCTAAGTGTCATTAATTCAATGAGATACAAGGAGAATGATGACGTGCTATAAGGTCACATCCAATGGATCCGCCATAACTGTTCTGACAAAAAAAATGCAACACTCCAATTAATGAATTAATGAATGGGTGTGGTAGTCGAGAAACCCATGTAACGAATTAGACATTAACCGACCATTGTAGGACTACTACACAATGTGGTGGTAGGTTTAAGTTCAAGGCTTCGTTGACAAGCATTATTTTTATGACCACAGAGCAAGCTAGAGAGAACCAGAGATGAGTCATTGCAGAGCCAAACCCTATCATCCCTATTGAAGTAAGCCAACGCCCATGGTAATTGAGATCCCTAGTGACAGTGAGCCATTAGATGCAACTGTTATCTCTTGTTGCCTAATTGAAGAAGAGAGTTTGTCACCTAAGATACAGCAACCGCAGTAAGAACCAAAGATTGATCCAATGGAGAGAACACGGAAGAAACCTACCAATGTGGTCGGTCATACTACAATTATGAATTTGAGATAGAGTGTTGTGCCTACCCAAGCTCAGATAACACCTGTTATAGAGCCGATACATCCCAACAAGAAATAATTAGAGGACTATTCGGACTCCCACATACGAGGAAACTCAAGAAGTCTGTCGCTCCTATCGATGCTCATGGTAAAAGGCCTTAGAAGAGGACCAATAGGATGAACATAGGGATGACTACATAGAATAAGACTCACCATCGTGTAGAGGGACAAATGTGGAGGAAGTTGATGAGAATTTCCCGCACTACGTTTGGCCAAGGAGAGCCTACGCGAAGAAGATGACAATCCCAAAGAAGGTGGTTACAACTCTGGTAGCGCCATGGATCTTTGATAATGTCCCACTACTGATGGACATCATGCCCAAGTTGGCCAAGCTGAAATTCAAAGACTTCAACACTCGACAACAGGAAGGACTAAAGAGAGCGAACTACCTGATCTTGGACTAGCCCAACCCAAGTCAAGTACAAGTTCTTAGGTCGATGCAGTGGGCCAAGGGAGTTGGCTGCACAGGTTTTATTAACCTGTTGTTTATGCCCCATTTCAACCATAGTTTACAGGTTAGCACTTACGCGAACCAGCTGCTGGTCTACTTTCACAGAGGATGCGTGTGGCTTGATTGAACATACCCAATTGATGTTGAGTTGATCTTGTCGATCATAGGCCTCCCAGACCAAGGCGATGATCTTGCGCCTTACTTGGCCCAAAAAGACACCACCTAGATCAGGCAGAAATACAAGTTATGACATGCAAAGAGGGGATTCCTAATTCAGTCGATTGAGGACAGAAGTGTGAGATTTGTTGTGCATATCTTATCATGTAAGTTATTACACAAGATGCAGCCCAATCAGTGTTCAATGGTGATGGTCAAACTTGCATAACTATGTGTGCTGGGTGGATAATTGAATTGGTCACGATACTTGCTCAATGAGCTGATTGATGATGCCATGCATGCCCATTATGTTCCCAATTACAAATTCCATTACTCGTGGCTTCTTATTTTGATTTCATTCACTTTGTGGTCCAACCCACCCGACTATGTGCAGATGGATGTCCCATTACCTTGCCATGGTGAAAGGTATCAGAACCCCTGGGAGGATAAGAAATACACAAGCCAGTAGAAGGACAACAACATTGATTTCTTTTTACATACAGAGGCATTAGACGGTGTTTTTTGGTGATCCCACTGAATCTGCGCTGTGATGGTACATAGGTATGCAACATTTATCAACTTTTAGGCTAGAGCACACAACATAATTTTGGAGCCAACCCAAGATTCATCCAAACAACTACACCATGTAGGATTCAAGGTGATGTATGAGTACATGGATGGAATCATCCAACTATGGCCAAAAGAATGGCATGGCCCACTAGCAGAGCTGCTTCCTGAAGAATAGGATGAAGAAGACCCACCAGTCCAACATGTTCACGGTGAAGGAAATGAAGGAGGTGATGGACAGGGTAACCATCCGAAGGATGAGGAAGAACAATATGACGATTCTAGGAATATCTTATATTAAAGCGATTTGGAGCACACTCCAAGTCCTAATCATGTACAAACCCAAATGCAAACAAGGAAACAAGAAGGCCACCCACATCGTAAGAAGCAAAAATCTCAAAACCATTGAATGTGAACACATTAACAAAAGATGATGTGGAGAAGCTCACAACAGTCATTGTTAAAGTCATGCAATACAACCTTTCTATCCTAAAGATGCATCAAGACAACATAGCTGAGAAAGTGGGGGGCCATCCGAATAATTTGATCGAAGAAATCAATGAGGTCAAAGCCACTATTGATGCTGAGACATATGGAGTCGACCCCAATTTCCAAGTAGTCCCACCACAGTTAGTGTCTCCCATCAAAGTGACAATCCAGATAAGTGCACTAGAAATTGGAACAAGCCTGAGTGCCTTTGAAAATGCTGTGAATGAGTTTTCCACACTCCAGTTAGACTTCTCAAAGATTCCCCTGAGCGAAGTTTACAAAGTACAACAGGCAGCCACAATGGAAATGTGGGTAAGAGAGAATGTTGTTTCCTATCAAGAAACAAAACAACAAATGAAGGAAAAGGCACGCAAGGCCCTACTGAAGAAAAAATAACAAGGACTTCAGGGGCATGTTGACCTTCTTGCTGAGTGGGAAAAAGAAATACTAGCGCATCAGCAGAACTACCTCATGCTAGTGGAGACCATCAAGAGTGCCATTGAAGAATTCCCACATGAAGTAGGCCAATAAGATGAGGACTTTGTGGCTAAGATCATCAGGCTAACACATATCGCACAAGATCAGCGACTGCAGGTGAAAGAACAACAAGCCAGACAGGTGCCAAGCACACCTCCTGAGGAGCTCAAAGAGCGAAGAAAAGCAGCATCTGAGGCTGTTGTAAAAATAAAACAAGGAGAAACAGTGTGCATTAGGGCACTAGAAGACCTTTCCATGGAATTGGAAGCGCTTATGGAGGATACGACTATTGAAAATGTAAGGGCAAATAGGTGCGCAGCTGAAGAGAAAATTTCCACGGAGAAATAAGACATGAAGAAGCTGGCATTCCAAGATAAGGTGGCTAAGATGATTGAAATCAAGTGGTTGTAGCAAGATGCTTAGGCTCTTCAAGATAGAGAGCAGGCTAGGGAAGCAGAATTTGAAGTGCACTAGTCAGAAGCAGTGCACATAACCAGTGTTATTCAACTGCTAAAGGAGAAACTTGAGACTATTACATAGTCAGCAAATGCAATCCCTTCAGAACATATCAGTATCGATCGAGGTATCAGATGAAGTTATGGAGGTGCAACGGATGGTGAAAGAATTTTAGGACAAGGTTGGTCCTATGGTGCAATTAGTGCTAGAGTCATAAAATTTTGTAGAAAGAATAGTAAGTTTTGTGATTGCAAATTTTGAGGATAAGTCCATTTTTTCTTAGTGGATCGGGATGAGCCACATGTGAGTGTTGGGGGCCTGTTGGGCTAGGAAAGGAGCACAAGAAAGAATTTCGTGCACAAGGAAAGGTACGTCACATGCATGACAGGAAGGAAGGAATTTTGTGAAGGAAGCAAAGGGACTAGCACATGTGGAATAAAGATGCGCGCGATGGAGGAAAGGAAAGCGTACAGGTGATAATGACTGGAAAACAACAGGTGAAGATTGTGGCCATTAAGGATGGTGTAAGACTATGGCCATGAACATATGGAAGAATATTTGTAAGTAAATCTATTAGTGCCTTGTGTCAGTCCATGACAGTCTATTTTGATGGATGATCATGACCTATAACTGATAAGCAACATGTAGTCGACCCTGCGTGGTCTGATAGAAGTTATAAATAAGAAGAACCCGGTTTGTATAAGGGTTGTCGATTTTTTCGTTGGTTGTTGTTGATGTCATTTCATTGGTTGTTCATTCGCCAAGTTACCCAGTTTTTTTAAGGAAGTAGGGTAGAAGGGAAGAATATTTAGAGAAGATTCTAGTAGCAGTAGAAGGCTATTCAACCATGGATCTTGCAGCTGTGTCCGCAGACCACAAGGAGTAGAAGGAATCTGTAGCTGAGTGCATAGAAGGTAGATAGAAGAGTTGATCCATGATATGTATGGATCACTAGGAGTAGATAGAAGAATAAACCAGAGAGCATGAGAGAAAGAAGTCTGAGTCATAAAGAAATATCACAAGAACATTCTGCAAGTCGCAAACTGCAAGGTGCTATATCCATTTCTCATGCCAGATGAAGAGCACCTTGGTCATTTTTCCCAGATAGGTTTCCACATTATTCTGTATTTAAATGGTTGATTGATGTTGTACATGTTGATGTGAATGGTTTTTATTTGATTATTGTATGATGGTGATCTATTGTTGAATGCCTAGTACCATATTGTCAATTTGTGAATGAATAATTGCTAAAGAATTGTTGGAATGCGCAAGCAAGCTGTATTTCATTCCTTAAGTTAAAATATAAGTCACAATTGGCCTATTAGTTTAAAGGATAAGATGCATCGTACAAGTTGCGCCAGTTGTTAAGGTTAAAGACCAGGTCGTGTCGCACATGCTGATATACAGTTGTGCTTAGTCGCACAGGAACCATCCATCCATCTAAGTTTCCCTCGTCGATTGCCTTCACCACGTTCCAAAGGACTATAATCCCTCTCCAACTATGGAAACATGGTTCTAGTAGTTACCCATTAGATATATCGGGTGATACTGCACCTGCCTCGCCGGTGTTGCCGACGGAGTTACTCTATCGGGCCAATGTCTTGTGGTTTATTGTTGGTATTGTGGTGATGTGGAACTGCGGGTCGAGACAGGAAGGTGAAAGAATCCAACATAATCTAATTGTACTCCTTTCCATTCTTTTTAATCTCTACCAATATTCTTGTGATGTACCAGTGGGTTTTGTACCTAGATCCAAAACAATCCATTATTCCAAATCTATAAGAAGATCCTCCATTTTGAGCTTCCATAGCTCAAAATTTTGGCTATTAAATTTCTTAATATCAATTATATAAATTCTCCCCATTCTCTTTCAATGCACAAATAAATGCTGTAAATATCCCAATAAACCCAGTTTTATCATATACCCAATAGTTATCAACCAGGTTGAACCCTTAGCAACAAAGGTTTCCCTCTAATTCTAATAATCGAGCTCTGATACCTGTAAGATTTAAACCTGTGTAGAGAATCAAAGCATACATATTATTTTAAGAAAAACATTTATTATACCATAACATTCACACATAAAACACAAAGATTTACCCTAGAAACCCTTAACTGGGAAAGCCAACAAACCTTGGAGCCACACCTCATATTTTCTCATTATTATTATGAATCCCTCACAATACAAAATATAGGTATTCTACAACATAAAATACCTTAATCCATTAACCCGTATTACAAAATAGACCCCAATCCATTAACCGAGATTAAATTACACATTTTTAGAAAAAACCCAAAAATAGCCGAAAACAAGCCAAATTTTTTGGCTCTCAATGCGCTCACATTAGAATGGCCTAACGACCATTTCTGACATTGAAAATGGTCTATCGACTAATTTTCATGAAGGTGATGGAGAGTTCGTTAGGCACTCCACTGACAAGAACATTGATGATAGGTGCACCTCCCACCCAAAAAAGACATGCAAAGAATATAACACATACCCAACATGCTTCTATTTTTTTATTAATAGAAATACTCTTTTCCATTCCAATTCATATTGCAAATGTTTATGTTAATTTCCATGGGTATATTTTCCTATCATGTGAATGGATTATGCTAGATTATATGCTAACATTATATATACACATTATATGCTTGGATATCTTTTTTGTTGAGGGCAAGTTTTAGGTAAAGAGAATTGGATCAAGAGATCAACAATGGTCTTCATCGGACGTGTAGTTGATGTACGGGCCCTGTCCTTTTGTTGGTAGAATTTTTACATTTATATAACATACTTGGAAATGGAGTTGACTTTTGGTTTCAATTTATTTGTTGTGTTCTACCCCAATCCATAGGAATATTTTCTTTGTAACAGAATTGGCGACTCCACTAGGATAGTATCCTTTTCTTGTAGTGTTTTGGGTGCATTTTCTCCTTTATTACTCTCTTTTCCTTTGAGTTTTTGTGCTATCGGTATCTTGTTAGTCAGTAGTTGACAATTTTTATGGGTGGTTTGGGTTCTCTTTCATTTGTTTATTCCTTTTTCTTGATATACACGGGTCATATTTTTGACAGTCATCTATACCCATGGGCCTACAGTGTTTGACTCATATACATGCACTGTTGTTAACCTGACAGTCACATACATTTCATTTTTTGGATTGTTTATTGATTGGAACAATTACTGGGTGCATTCTGAATGTTGTTGAGACTTCTTGGGTCTCTATGTTTTCTGTTAATTTCCTTTATAGTGACTATAAACTCTCTTTTTCTTAGTTTTTAGGAAAATTGCTTCTTGTCATTTATCCATTAGTGGTTTTTATTTTATCATGTGATTCATGAATTCTTAGTTTGTTGCTTGTATTGTCTTCTTATTCTTGCAGTAGAGTCTGAGAAATTCATGGCTCAGTTTTTCATTTCATTCAATTATATTGAAAATACTAAAATATTTTTCATTTTTCATATTCACTTGCTTGTTTATGTTTTGCATTTCTAGAGAACTTACATTTGTACTTTTTATTGGAATGGCATTAGTCTAGGAATTATATTGGAAAGATTGCATTTGCATTTGAAATAAAAGAGACCATTTTTGTGCATTTTAATTAATAACATACCATTTTCATTGGGAAAAAAAACTAGTACTTAGCAATGTTTTTATGTATGCTTATTTATTTTTCTTGAGTCACAAACATCATTAGTTTCATGAACATATTCCTTTGAGTAAGGAATGGCCAAATAAAATTAATGTTATCTTTAAAATTTATTAGAAATATTTCATTTTCTAGGGTGCACAAATAAGCATAGGTTTTAGAGTCTTGGAATAGGAACTTGTGAGTAAACTTCTCCAAGACTATAAAACTGAAACAACTAGATGTCTGTATAGGGAATGGATAAATATTTGGTATAATTGGTATTCTCAGGAATCTACTTTTCAAAGGGATTCAAGTACTAGGTGTTGTTAAAGTTGGTTGTGGAGATATTGCTCCAATACCTTCCTAGTGTCAGAAAATATATCTGGGATCTTTTTGTATCAAGGGGTTATTTGGGTACCTATGTACTTTTTGAGATTTGGGATTGGATACCATTCCCATATGATGGATATGACTATGAATTTCCACCTAATAATTGGTTATATGAGGTGACCTTAGTTTCTTTTCCTAGGTATTGCAAGGGATACTTGCAAGGGTTATTCTATGAGTGTCCTGGTTAGATAGGGGTTGGAAAACAAACTAGCATTGCACCATGAAGTCCAATGAAATTTATAACTAATCTCACACCTCTTCTTGTAGTGAGAGAGTCTCAAGCCTCTACTCAGTGAGGCATACTTACAATATATAGGGATATCCCTTATTCATCTCTCTTGTTTGTGTGAATTTGGATTAGCTTCTCTAGGAGTGTGTTATGTGATGGTTAGTTGGCCTTAGGTATTGTTATTGTTTAATACTTATTCTTTGGAGTCATCATAGATCAATTTTTTTCTCTTTGTCATTCTCGTTGGCTACCAGGTTTACAATGTGGTGATACTTTACAACCTCTCCATAATAGGCGTAGACTTGATATAGGTGGTTCACATATATCCCATAGTGAAATTGAAAGAAATATTCTTACCATGATCACTAATTTCAATGCATCATAGTTCCATCCAACCACTTCACCAACAATGGGACGTGGAGTCTATGAGAATCCCTCTTTGACTACCTTATGGGTCCCAGGGACCCTTGTGTTCACAAGCTCTCACACCACTAGTTATTCCCATTGGTTAGAACCAATCCTTTTGAGTTTATTTGGTCATTGGATGATATGTACATATTTTCTTTGGGATTTTTAGGTACATATGATCAATCAACTCCCTTTTCTTTAACCCATTTACATTTGGCATGCCTAACATATCATTGAATATTTCATCCTCCATTCCAGTTTGTAGTCGTGGCCTTGATGTTGTAATTGGGGTCATGTCAGCCCCCTATACTACATCATCAAATTGGGAGTGGTCATATCTTATGAGAATTGATTCACAAATGTATCTATAATCCAAATAAACTCTCACAATTCGCTCTAGTTTGCAAAACAAGCACAAAATAACTGAAAATACTGAAATTGCATTCACACATGAAGTCAATAGTGGATATTATTAAAACTTTCTAACATGTGAATATGTTTAGAAAATATATATATTACATTTGGGAAAAATCGTGAGGCTTAGGAATCCATTTGGAAATGCACATGTGTCATAACTAGATTTGACCTCCATCCCCTCTAGGTGGACCAATTAGCTCTCAAATCACCCCAAATGGACACGGAACCTGGTGTGAATGTTGGTGAGGCATGATGGAGCATAAATGAGTCTATGAGAGGAATGGGTGAGAAAAAATAGGTGTGGGAGTGGCTCAAGGTGAATAATAAATGCACAAGGGTTAAAATGGTCTAAAAAAATCACTAGCACCCCTACTCAAACAAAAATCCTGAAAAAGAGGAAGGGAATATATCCAAGATACCAAGGGTCATTAATGATGGAACAAATGTTCTGGGTTTACCAAGATAGAGCACTGGTGTGTGTGTTAATGGGACAAAATAACCAGTTAACTTGCTAGACCACTTTCCCTAAGTCTAGACCATAAATATTAATGCATAAAAGAAAATGAAATAGTATAAGGTATAAAATAAGGTACCAAGGAAGGAATACTGCTCTAACACCCCCCCTTAAGCTTGAATTAGTAAAAATTATCCAAAATATCATGGAGGGCTTGGAAAAAAAGGCTTAAGTCACGTCATACAACATAAAATTTATTTGTCCTTGAAAACAAGGAAAAGAAGAAAACTACATGGGAACAAAACCTCTCCTCAAAAATGTAGATGGATCCAAAAATATGAAAGTGAATGAAATGCATCACCATACATCACTCACCCCAAGTAGTGATCTAAGGTAATTAAATTTATTCTATGTGAAGCACTTGGTGAAAATATCATTTGGTTGCTCAATAGAAGGGAAACACTGCAAGGCTATCACCTGATCATGCACTAAGCTCTAGATGTAGTGCATGTGGATATCAATGTGTTTTGTACTATATCTCTATACTGTATCTATGTAAATATTTATTGCACTTTTATTGTCACACCAAATTACAATGGGTGAATCAAGTACAACATCAAGTTCTCGAAGAATGCCTTGCAACCACACATTGTGTAGCTGCATTCACTGCTCCTCTGTACTTGGCCTCAGCTGAAGAAAGAGAAATATTTTGTTGTTTCTTGCATGAACAACATATGAGACCATTGGAAATAATTAAGACATAACCTGAAGTGTACTTCCTACTAGCACAGATCCATCTTACACATGGATCTAGAAAGCACCGAGATAGATCCAATTTATTTAGGTGTAAGTTATTTTTATCTTAAATTTTTAAATGTTCATAAAAAAATACACCTCAAACATTTTGATCCATTTAGTGTTTGGTAAATCTGGGTTTAACATAGATCTTTTAATTACTTTTCATTTAGTTTTATTATTGGGTTTTTATTATTTGATAAATTAGATGACATGTTTTTCTCTATATTCTTTTTGTTTTAGCAGATTTGTTGGTGTAGTGTTAGATTAAAAACACGTTGATCTCATCGATGTTATTTGGATGACACTCCTTTGTTCTAATCAATAAGCCATAATCAAATATATCAAAATTCTACTATAAAGCCACACCAAAATATAATATATCTAAATTTTATTATAAAAAATGTTTTATTATTATTATGGTGAATTGTAAAAAAAATTAGTTAATTTAAATTATTTTATAAGTAATTAAAAATGAAATAAAATAAAAAGGATAGAATCTTTGAAGAATATTGAATATCTTTTAAAAACGAGTTTAGCATTTCCAGTAATCATTTAACAATAATCCACAATATAGATTTTTTTATTTTTTGATTTATGTCGATTAACATAATGTTTTTTTTATGTCGGCTAGCATAATGTGACTAACATGAAAATATCTCCCCATACTGGGCTAAGAGCACCTCGCTTCTCTTGGTTCAATCATTGGGATTTCTAGCCCAATCAGAATCAGAAAACCCAACTAGCTCTAGTGAACTAGAAGCATAGTGTACCTCGAACTTACTAGTGCCTTGTACATACTGAAGGATCCTCTTGGATTCCTTCCAATGGATCTCATGATTTTTATGCATATATATAGCTACAACACCTACAAAATATTCTAAATCAGGTATAGAATGAGTACTATACAATAAACTCCCAACTAGCTTCCTATACAATGAGCAATCCACCGAAGGAAAGTAACCAACTTCACTTAGTTTGATACCAAAAAGGAGTGGGAACTTGGATGCCTTACATTAATCCATTTTAAAATTTATTAAAATTTCTGAAACATACTTTTGTTGGCTTCCCTTCATCCCTTCTTCATATTGAACAATTTCCAAACCAAGAAATTGTTTCAACAAACCAATATCTGTCATTGAAAATTCACTATGCAAAGATGCTTTGATTGAACCAATTTATTTGGTGTATCTACCTATAATAAAAAGGTCATAAACATACAGTACTATGACTTACAATACATCATAAATATTCTTCAAATAAACATTAGGATGAGACTTGCATCTAAGAAATCCAAGTGAAAGCATAAATTTGTCCATCTTGGCATACCAAGCCCTTGGGGCTTGCTTGACTCCATAGAGTGACTTATTTAACCTGCATACAAGGGAAGGTTCCTCTTGGAAACATTCATGTTGATGCATATATATCTATTCTTGTATCTCATCATGACATCTATATGGTGAACCTCTGAGTGATTTCTTGCAGTAATGGCTAAAACTAGCCTGATAGAGTCCATCTTTGCAATCGGTGAAAATGTCTATGTATAGTCCACTCCTTGGAATTGAGAGTAGCCTTTGGAAACTAATATTTACTTATACTTTATATCATAGCCATCATCAGAAACTTTGGTACTATAGACCCACTTGCATTGCACTAGATTCCTCTTGGGAATAAAAGGAACCAATTCCCAAGTCTCATTTTCTTGTAGAGAGTTGAACTATTCTTGCATGGATGATTTCCATATTGGGTCAATTTATGCTTCCTAATATGATTTTGTATCATATATAACCATAATTTATCAATTCTCAACAAGAGAAACTTCACTTGCAAAATAAGCATTGTGAAATTGCGATATAGTCTTCCTAGGATCTAGTGGATTGCCAGCTAAATCCCCAATTGCTTCTATGGTTTTCTATTCCCACTTGGGCCTTGAGGGTGATTCATGTTGTTGTTAGGAAATTTGCACCTTCTACGGACATAAGTTGTTCCTCTGGTCTTAATGGTTCAGATCCAAAACAAATGAGTTACAACAAGGCTGATAACCTTCTCCTAGAAACTATAGACACCTGGAATACAATCTTGAGAGATTGATGTCGTCCTTCATCTATAGAAAAATATCTTCAAGAAGATACCTACAAACACACATCAAAAACAAAATATCAAAGTACTAAAGTATTATCTATAGATCTATATTGGTGACTAAGGAATCCAATAATAAACATGCGAGATTCTACAAGACAAGTTGAATGGGAAGAAAATCAACTTTGCATTAATGAATAGTGAAGAGTTACAACCTACGCCTTAGTGTTGAATGTTCTCTTTCACAAAACCAATGTCTTATCCCCTATAGCTCCAACTTGCTCTTCTATGTTCACTCTTGATGGATCAAGCCAGAATGTTAGAATGACAGCATGACTTTGCTCTCTCCTCAACCATGGGGTATGAGCCTATTTATATAGGCCTCAAATGGATAGAGATGGTTGAGATTTTGGTGGGTGAGGTGGACATGAGATCCCCAAAGCATGGATCTCGAGCTTAACTTACCCAGGTGAATAGGGATAAGGCCTGCTATGAATATTTTGATCTAGAAGCTTCATGAAGCTTCTCTTTTTCACTTTTTACCAAGGGCACCACTCTTTCTCCTTGATGACAGAGAGGTGCTAGGGAGGAAATGCTCTTTAAACAAAGAGTAAAGGTGTTTCCACTACCTATCTTCAACACTACTTAGTTGGTGCTGAAGAAGGTACCACTCCTAAGCTTAAGGGTAAAGCGGTGCTTGGTTTTTATGTGCTATTTTGACATCTGAAGCAAGGTTTTTACTTCAATATTTGGGAATGAGGGAAAACATGGATGTTAAGGATCTTATCACATGTTGGTGAAAATATTTGGTTGTAACAAAATGCCACCCAAAGCATGAGGCTAGAGGGATACAATAGGCGAGAGCTTTGATAGAGCAAGTTATCACTTCGAGGAAAGAATCGGCTTGATTGGAGATCAACATCAACCAGGAATGTGTAATACATCAATACTTTTGACTCATGAACAAATATGTCCTCACTGTGGCTACAGACCAATACAAGGAAGAACCATGGGAGAGATAACGAACATGGCTACTAGAATACAACGTAGATCCATGTGAAAAAATGACTCAAACTTGGACATAGCTACCGGATATACAACGTAGATCTATTTCATACAGACAAAAATTTGAGCATAGCCATGACCATAAAAATGTGGATCCATGCTGGTACTTCATACGATATACTACATCGCAACCTATGGAGAAATCTATGAGTTCTTAACAAGTACCTAGGGTTTTCGTCTTGTCTTCCACAAAGTACGATTCTATGCATGTGATTACAAATTTTTGAAGTCAAACAGGGTAGAAACCACTTGATTACCTATCAATGATGTGAATTGTTAACAAGCGTGAGGGAGATCACCATTGATGTCAATGAATCCCAAGGTACCCCAGTGCAACCTACTGAGTTTGAATAGATGTGTTGATGTCGAACACCCAATGGAATCTCTTGATCAAAGGTCAATGATGTGAACCTATGTTGAGACTGAGAGAATCTGTCTTTGAGGCATACAGATCTCAAGGTACTATCCTCTTGTTTCTAACATTATTTCCCGGATGATGAACTGGCATTGACAGGAATAGTCTCGTCGAAGGATGGAATGATGAATCCCACGTCGGCGACATGAAACTTGGAATAAGGTTCTGGAATGTTGTAGATAATGTAACCATAGAATTGACTCAAAAGTACTGAAACAAAGGATTTTTTAATTGCAGAGGTAAACTTATTACTTCCTTTGAACATCAGGTGGCATGACAAAATATTTGGCAGCATGACTAAAACAGACGGACACACAATACGACTATGGACAATGCATTATTTTAAAAGACTCAAAGGGGTGACATGACTCATGAAAGTGGATTGACTTGTAAGTCAGCTGAATACCCAATTGACTAAATGATATGCAGACAAGTGCCATGTTCAAAGGTGACAAACAAATACCATTGATTTGCAAAAATATTCCCTTCCCTTAATTTCCCCATCATGATTGATGAGTGCTTCTTTTCTTTCTTACAAGTCCAAATAGGGTAACAAACACTCGTTGCCCCTCATTCAAATACAATTCCATTCTCATAAATTTTACGAACCTGAGAAAGGAGGGGTTCGGTCCCTAAACGGGTCTCTCAGTGTTTAGTTTAATGAGTCCAATGAAAGAAAAATCGGTATAATTCATGTTTAGAGAGTCTAAACAAAGATGAAAGAAAAATACAAAGGGTCCTTTTTCGTATGATTTAGTCTCCAGGGCCTGAAAAAGTATAAAATAATACTCAAGAGAACTCTTCTAGTCATGATTGGCTAGAGCATTCCTTTTTTGTAAATATTCGATTCGAACTAAAAAAGAGACAACCTACCATCGGAGAGACGACTCTTCAAGTACTTTTACGAGTATGAAGAAGAAAAGTACTCGACAATCTTTTCATATTTAGGGAGTCTGAAAAGAGCTTAAAGGAGACTCCATTAGGTTTCTTTTTCACGATGAGAAGTTTTTTACGAGCCTAAAAAGAATCGAAAAAAGACTCGAAACTTTGATGTTGAGTTTTGGGAGCATGAGAAAAGTGTCAAAATAAATGCTCAAAGACTTTTTCTGTTTTATGGAAGTATGAAAAAGTCAAAAACAAACTCTCCTTAGACTTCACTGTTACCATTTTTACTCCTGTAAGACTCGAGAATGATCATTAATCTCTCAATGAATGTCTTTAATGAACTATATAAATGGGCGTTTATATAATAAATATTTTTTGAAATATCAACATAACGCATAAAAACCCTAAATATATATATATAAAAGTCATTTGAATGGTAAAAATCAAAATCATTTTACTATTTACCACTTGGTGAATGTTGCCTCCTTTCACACCTAGGTTATGTGGCAGGAATCTTCAAGCCACTCGGTGTGTCCTTAGGGGCAAGTCTCAAGTCAAGGTTGTCACCTTGTTCTTGTCTTCTCCGTTTAGGCTCAACTCCTAACGAAGCCAAGGAGGGTAGACCCTATTAAGTTACTAAGGCAAAATTATTTAGTATGATGATGGTATTAAAGAGTAATTTTTTTAGGAGTTTCAATTTAACAATTGTAAACAACAAATAACATGATGAGATAATCACAAGTAAGCATGAAAATGACACCCAATCACATATAGATTGAAATAAATAAACAGTTGATCAGTGCTTGGAAATGGAGTTGAAAAACAATTAAGAGTGCTTGCAAGTGTTGGAATGAATGTTGTGCAATTGTATCTTGGTTAATTTTAAATTAATGTAAGAATATGAGTAATTTAACTTAGGTGAGGGGACTCTAGATATACCCAGGGGGTACTTGAAGTATGTCAAAAACTAAACCATCACGGCTACCCATAAGGAATATGTGGGATGAATGGTATCTCTGAGGCTGTTGTTAATAATGCACCTGAAGGTGTAATAGAGATCGGTGCCCTGAGGTCACTTTCCAGGAGTTCCCGCTTCCTTTGGGTATTTTGCCACCATAATGGTTTGATTGAGGAATTTGATTTTTTCCTGATGGTTTGTCAATTTGGGGAGAGTGAATCCTAATTATTCTAGTCACTCAAGTGATTTTGATGTAGCTTGACTGATCAGATGAACTACAACCAAGTACAAAGCATACACACTGGAGTCTTCATTATTTTTAGTAAATTTTAAAATAGGTGTTCTTGTTAAAAAGAAAACCCTCCAAGAATCTCTTTAGATCCAATTGGATCTCAATTAGGGAATAAAGGAGGGGTTAATTTTATTATGACTACTGAAACAGTTGATGAAAAAGGAATCAAATATATACAACACCAGTTTTCTAATTAGTCCTACCACCCATCTCTTTCCCCTTGCAGGTCAATCGGGAAGTCGTGGGGTAAGTAGTATGATTACTTTTTAAATTAAAGTATGGAATAATGAAAAATTATATCAAAGTATACAATCCTGCATGTCAGTACTAAACTAGAGCAAAAAAAAGGGAAAAATGAAAAATCCCAAGGAGACAGACCACTGTAGCTAAAGGAGAGTCCATCAATGCCTGATCTGAAGCTGAACTAAGCTTCCACTGAGCCTACTTGTCAATCGGGGGGATGATTGAGCTGACACATCAACCCACAGACTAACACATCAATTCACATAGCTTCCAAGAGATCCCACACGTGTGGAGGAGAGAGAGGGGGTGCAATTCCCCATACAGGATGCTGAAGTTCAACTCTAGATTTGTCCAGATCACGTCCTTCAGTCAAGGATTTGTCAGATCCAGTCAATTTGGTTCCGATCTGACTGATTTCAATCAAATCAGCTGAGAATCCACTGATCTAGGATTTTGGATTTGCTCCATTATTCATCAATTTATTAATTAAAATAATCAATAATTGATTTTTTGGGGCTTTCTGACCTGAGTGATTGAAAATCACTTAAAACTAGGAAATGGTCGGTCTATAGGTTTATTGGGTGCTCTTAGCTTGAAAATGAGTACCTACATGATTGAAGCGGACTTTTGAGCCCACTTTTGTTACAAAACCAATTTTTCCAATTAAACTATTAAAAAATAGCCTAAGTTTTGGAAAAATTAAATTTTAATAAAAAACACTGATTTTTTTTTTAAAAGTTGAAAAAACCTAGGGGGACTTAGACATGTTCATATGACTCCACCATGATGCCTAGCATGTTTATACATTGACACATAGACTCTAATAACCTTAATAGGCCTAAATCCCAAGCTGACCACCCCAACTTTGGAGGTATGGAGTGAAAAACTCAGAAATTATTAGTCGTTTATTCAACAACCAATAATAACCAAGGGAAAAAAAACCCTAGGCTGATCGGATTGACAAATAAAGTCTAAGAGACTGAGTCTTTTACAGACATTATCATGCTAGAACATTTATTACAATTTCCCCATGGGGTATGAACATGTGATATAGTACAACAAAGCTTCCCAGAAACAAGACTGAAGGTCTTCTGAAGTTTGAACAAGTTATCCTTGTCCGGTTCACCAGGCTCACTTGATAAAAAACCACTAAGTACAACTTAGGTGGTAACATTCTGGCTCCAATAGTGGGACGTGTGCTCGATATGGTATTTAAGGCAAGGAGAGGATATGAGAACACTAGGATCCTTGGTTTATATACCCTGTAAAAATATCTCAATTTGACAAGAAAACCTTAGTAGCACAAGCTTTGTATAAAAACCAAATTAACCATTAAGCTAATTTAGTTAAACAAAATAAATGTAATTAACTAATGAAAAAAATATTTACTATAGCTAAGTACAAAACATAAATGCAGAAAGTAAATGCTCTCTTTTAGGAGCTTATTTTCCTACTCTAAGCATGATATAAAAAGGTTAGGTGTAATCAAAATTCCAATGTAACCACCTAAGCATTTTATTAACATAAATTTTTTTTCCTTGTTTTTGGTTACCAACCAAAGTAAGGATACCTTATTCAGAAAATGCAAACTTGAGTGATGATTCAGAATGGGTAGGATGGATGGGAGATCATAGGCATGAATAATGTCATAAAAATTCTTTCCCACCTTGTATGTGCTCATGCAGGTTGCTTCTATCCATAACTGGATAGGACTGATATACCAATCAGAATGATGATGTAGATTGACTACATCATCATACTGATCACCGGGGCTTATCAAATGATAACTCATTGCACAATCCCCAAGTAGCTCCTCTATATGTGAAAAATATGGCTGAGACTGATATTCCACTGATTGCATCACATCTGAATTTTCACAACACTATTTCTCAATGTCTTCATTATTGATACCCTTGTGTGGCTCTGCATGATATGACTCTGAATGATCACGTGAAAATTCTAAATGCTCCTCTTCCATACTAAGGTTTTCCCAGGAATCCAGATCCATGCTCCCCTCTATGGACGTATGGTAGATTGGACTTCCACAAATTTTTGAATAGACGCTCCCCTTGCTGGACATACCATGGATGGAATTCTTAATAAGATTTTCAGAAGTTAGATTATCTATGAAATTCCAATAGTCATCACTCCCATCCATGTCATATCTGATGGATTCCCCATTGTTCATATCAAGTTCTCTTTGTCCTCATTACTGATACTAATATATGGCTCAAACTAATCATATGGATAAACTGCATACTCCTTTTCCATATCAAAGTTTCCCAAGGCCACAAGGTCCATGCTCTCTCCTTTAGATTAGCCATAGATAGGAGAATCAACAAAACCATCAAAAGTTTCTGGTTCATTATTTTCCTCTTTATTCATGTCATAGACTAGATTTTCCATGAATGTCTAGGACTCCTCATCAATATATTTGTCAGAGACAAGGGAGTCTTCATCACTTGTGTCATGCTACAAGCTATACTTGTCCTCATTTTCATACTCATCTTCTTCAAAAAAAGGTAATAAGGCAGTAAACCTTCCAGACTGTCTTCATTATATGGAGAACAAGGTCTAGTGTCATCACACACCATACTGATCTTATCATAAGTTTTTTTATAGGCTTCTGTTATGATATCATGAAAAGGATCTTCAGTACTATCTTCAATCAAGGAAAATTTTTGAACATACTCAATGGGATCACTTAGGATGTGTTGCTCAGTGGGTTCCTCTAAGGGATTTTTGGGAAAATATCAGCATTGAAACACACCTAAGAATACCTCAAATCTTCAATGTTTTCAGCTATGGTGACATGAGGAGAGTCTTGAATAATGTTTTCAATCATGGGCTCCTCCTAAAGCTCTTCAATAGGATCATCCTGAGTTTCCTCATATACAATGGAAGTGATGGGATCCTTTATCTCATTTAGGCAGGTGAGGGTCCTTTCTACAACCGTCATCATATCTCCCTCACCATCATGCCACCTCTCAAAAAACATAGAGCACAAATCTCCATGGGAGGTAATACATTTATCAGGAAGACCACAAAGCCATGTCCAAGCCTTATTTTTCAAAGAATGAGCAAAGGTTCACATCACATTATCCCTATGAAGTATGTTGAGTTCTTTCACAAATGCAAAAACAAATATGATGTCACAAACAACTGAATCACCATTTCCATAAAAAGTCAGAGCCTGGGAATATCTTTCATCCTAGAGGTATGGTTCATAGTTAGGAAAACCTGGGATGCCTGAGAAATCGATGGAAGGATATGCATTAGAAATTAGAGCACCATAATCTTCATCGTCCATAATGGACTATTAGTAGCATATATCAACCATGTATTATGGAGTGAAGTAGAGCTGTCAAATAATGAGCATTTTAAGGTTTTAATATGTCGTATGAGCTAATATACACACAACAAGTCTCAACAAATTTATGAGAAAGCAGGGTTTTATCCCTTCAATGGAGTCGCCATGTGAAAAAGAAACTTAAGCATTTATAACTCTTTTCACAAAAAATATTTTTTGCTTTTCTTTGAAACAATAAAAACTAAACAAAAGGTTAGTGGAGTCACCAGATGAAAATTAAATATCTACTCTAAGCATTCATCAAGCAAAGAAAAAACAAAAAGGAAGAAAACAAAAGTTGTACCCAGGAATAAAAAGATTTATCACTGGAAGCGACGCCAAAAACTGTTGCCACCTTTCACACATTTGGGTTACGTGGCTGAAATATTCAAGCCACTCGGTGTGTTCTTGGGGGAAAGTCTCGAGTCAAGGCTGTCACCTTGTTCTTGACTCCATTTAGGCTCAACTCCTAACGAAGCCAAGGGGGGTAGGCCCTATTAAGTTACTAAGGAAAAAATAGTTAGTATGATGATGGTATTAAAGAGTAAGTTTTTTAGCAGTTTCAATTTAACAATTGTAAACAAAAAATAACATGATGAGATAATCACAAGTAAGCATGAAAATGACACCCAATCACATATAGATTGAAAGAAAGAAATAGTTGACTAGTGCCTGGAAATGGAGTCTAAAAACAATTAAGAGTGCTTTCAAGTGTTGGAATGAATGTTGTGCAATTGTATCTTGGTTAATTTTAAATTAATGTAAGAAGATGAGTAATTTAACTTAGGCGAGGGGACTCCAGATATACCCAGGGGGTGCTTGAAGTATGTCAAAAACTAAACCATCACGACTACTCGTAAGGAATATGTGAGCTGAATGGAGTCTCTGAGGTTGTTGTTCAATTAAACATAAAATACATACAACTCCAATAGATCTGAAACAAGCAGTAGTAAGAGCATAAATAAAACTAGAACAAAGTCTTACCCTAATAGGAGGGAGCTCTCTCCTTCAAGGCCAACAATTAACCAGCAAAAGCAATGATAAATAACACATATTATACCTCATAAGCATTTTACAATAACCATCCACACATGAAGAGCATTACACCATAGATCTTGCCTCAAAATATTCTTTATGGGCCAAAATAATAAACAATAACACAGTACAAGAGAAACAACACCTCAATCCTATTTCTAACTAGCTTGGAAGAGGTGATCTGAGGTTTATTTATACAAAAAAAGGAGATCTAGCCCATGGGGGCGCAAATACCAAGGAGACAAACCACTACAGCTGAAGGAGAGTCCATCAATGCCTGATCTGAAGCTGAACTAAGCTTCCACTGAGCTTACATGTCAATCGGGGGGCTGATTGAGCTGACACATCAACCCATAGACTGACACATCAATCCACATAGCTTCCAAGAGAGCCCACATGTGTGTAGGAGAGAGAGAGGGCACAATTCCCCATAAAGGATGCTGAAGTTCAACTTTGGATCTGTCCATATCACCTCCTTTAGTTAAGGATTTGTCAGATTGAGTTAATCTAGTTCAAATGTGACTGATTTCAATAAAATCGGCTGAGAATACACTAATCTAGAATTTTGGATTTTCTCTATTATTCATCAATTTATTAATTAAAATAATCAATAATTGATTTTTTGGGGATTTCTGACCTAAGTGATGGAAAATCACTTAAAAGTAGGAAATAGTAGGTCTATAGGTTTACTGGGTGCTCTTAGCTTGAAAATGAGTACCTACATGACTAAAACGGACTTTCGAGCCCACTTTTATTACAAAACCAATTTTTCCAATTAAACTATTAAAAATTAGCCTAAGTTTTGGAAAAATTAAATTTTAATAGAAAACACTGAAAAAAATAAAAANACCTAGGGGGACTTAGACATGTTCATATGACTCGACCATGATTCCTAGCATGTTTATACATTGACACATAGACTCTAATAACCTCAATAGGCCTAAATGACAAGCCGACCACCCCAACTTTGGAGGTATGGAGTGAAAAACTTTGAAATTATTAGTCGTTTATTCAACAACCAATAATAACCAAGCAAAAAAACACCCTAGGCTGATCGGATTGACAAATAAAGTCTAAGAGACCGAGTATTTTACAGACATTATCATTCTAGAACATTTATTACAATTCCCCCATGGGGTATGAACATGTGATATAGTACAACAAAGCTTCCCAGAAACAAGACTGAAGGTTTTCTGAAGTCCGAACAAGTTATCCTTGTCCGGTTCACCAGGCTCACTTGATAAACAAATCACTAAGTAAAACTTAGGTGGTAACAGTGAGAGTATCGTTGGAGAGAATTGAGCCAGATCTTTAGTCAGTGATTCCAGGAGATTCCACCATCTATTTTGAGCATCATCAAAGCCAGGTAAATGACTGAACCTTAGCCTTTCCTTTTAATGCATTCATTTTTTATTTTGTGGGGTTTTTGGGAAGTTTTAGGCAAGCCCTAAATCCAAAATATGGGAACCACTCCTACCCCTTACGAGACAGGTGGTGCCTGATAAGAACCACGCATGTTTATCTATACTCAAGCAGCACCACCACTCTATGCAAATGGTGTTCAGGTGGTGCCGACCGTGAGTATGGAAACTTGAATGCACAAGCAAAAATAAGAGTTTTTCAATGATTTTGGTGATTGATTATGTTTTCAATTAGCCCACTAATGATTTTTGGTAGATTCTCGCCAATAAAAAATGGTTATATGGAGAGAAAAGAAACACGACGATGATGATGCCTTTACCGAAAGAAAAACGAGGTGCATAGCTACATTGAGGGACTCTGGCCTCCAAAAATTCTTTCGCACTCCTAGCATGGTGTCCCATGAGTGCTTCTTGGAGCATATCCTTCATATGTGGAATCCGGATCAGTAATATTTTGAGGTGGGAGCCCATGTGCTAACTATTGAGGTAGAGGATATCTAATTTTTGACAGGATTATCTAGATAGGGTTGTCCTATTTCATTGATTGGTTCCCATGGAGGGGAAATAACCACCTAGGAGTTAATCAACCGTCACTTCATACCTGGTACCAGAATTTATGGGAAGAAAATTCCCATTAAGGAAGTGATGGACGATCCTCTCCGTACAGTTCTTTTCACTATGCAAAGCCTGGATGTGAGCCAAGGACCTCACCAAGATTCCAGAGCACACATGGTATATGCTATAGAGACCATGGCACCTACTGTCTTTAATTGGACAGAAGCATTACTTCCGGTCTTCAAGGACCAGCTGACCAAGTGTTGGTAAGGAGAGATAAAATAGTTTGGCTATGGATCCATTCTAGCTTGTTTAATTTTCAAGCGGGTGCCCCACATGAGGCCCTAGGTGGTATTTATAGAGCTGAGGGCGAGAGACCCTCGTATGCTAAGGTGGGTAAGAATTATGGCCTGCACAGAAGCCAGTGGGGGAAAAGTGAAGTTTGGGGTTCCATTTTTCCTCTAGATGAATGACCAGATCCTCATGATTGAGGATTATGCATATGTGGGTACTGAATTCAGGGGTGACCCTGATCTACCACTTCACCTAGTGCACAGTGGGGAGAAATTGGTAAGAACCAAAGCCCTAAAATGGAACTTTGTGTTTTTTTATTTTAATGTTTATTTTTTTTTTTATGTGTAGTAACAAGACCTAAATATCTTTATGCAGATGTTGGAGTAGGATGACCTAGGGATCTTCTCCACTGGACAGACAAGCAAGAGCTTGGTTTGTTCAATGAGGTGATGATCCAATGGGATCCTGATCAAGAGAATTTTGTTGTAGATCAAGGATATTTATTTCCTCACTGGTTTGTTTATGCGGGGAAGCCCCGTAGTTTTGTCAGTAGCACGGAAGGGAGAAGGCTCTTTGGATGATATCATTGATCAACATTGCTCATTGGGTAAAGAGTCCCATTCGGGAAAGCTAGTGATCAAATCTCTAGTGTATCTCCCACTCAGGATAGTAGTATACACCATCGATGGAGTGGCAGGCACTAGGGATGCCCACCTCACTGGTAGATCTCATATGTTATATGCCTTACAGTGTATGGAGCCTACTATGTTCAACTAGTGTGAGGGCATGTTGGATTATCTGAAAATTAAACTCAGCAAATGCAAAAGAGGGACATTGGATCAGTTTGGTTACAGAAGTGGTGGTGTCATTCATTTTATAGCGGGTGCCTCTCATGAGGCCACAAGTGACTATCACTAAAATTGATCCTGAGGATCCTAGGATGCTTGCATGGGTGACAACCATGCCCTGCCTTGGAGGTGAAGGGCCTAAAGTTAGCTATGGGTCAGGTTTCTTTCGCTGGTTGAGAAACTAGTTACTGATGGTAGAAGATTATACCTATGACACGGCAAACTTCCGCAATGACCCGGAGTTGGATTTATGTGAGGGGGAAGTATGAGACAACCAAGGTAAAAAGACATTATCCACTCATTTTTTTTAATTTTATATTTATTTGATTTTTATTTTCATAGTACTGAGGTAAAAATGTTTTCATGCAGATATCGAATTTGTCCTCCCAGCTGGGATATTCCCTATTGCTAGGCAAGCAGGCACTTGGGATATGATGTTGTATCGCTCTGAAGCTGATGAAGAGCTCGGAGATCTTGAGGATAACCTAAAGAAATTGACTGTGGGTATTCCTGATATGACGATAGATGAGGTACCTAGGCATTATCAGTGCCATAATGAAGGTGTCTCTAGATGGTTTTCTAGGCTACTCCACCGAGTAACCCAGGCTATTGCAAGCTACCATGAGCATCATGAGGATTAGTCCACCATGACTCTTGTTTTTTTGTATACGTACTATTGAAAGATTTGAAGCTTCAGATTTTTCTCTATGTATTATCTATATATTGAACTTTTTATAGTCCTGGATGAACATTGAAATATTGAGACGCTTCAGCCCACATTTTGTATCTCGGTGCTACAAGTTTTTATATATATAACAAACTTTTTATATTTACAGTTGTGTGTGAAAAAGTGATGTGTGGATTTATTTATCTACTTATGAACTTTACATGTTTTTTGTGTTTCCAATGGTTTTAAGTATGATAAATATGCTAATCTAAGACATAGTTAGAGAGGAAATCTGCCATAGAATTTAAATGTCTTGGAATATGATAATATGTGACCTGCTCAGAAGACCTCTCTAACAACCTAGATCTTCAGAAAGTATGAAGAAGCAAGGGATTCCTAATGGTGTAGACTCAATTAAGTTGTTGTACAACTAGTTCAAAATCTAGATAAACCCTAACTTCTCTTACTTCAAAATCTAGGGATTTTGTCAATAATCCAACTACGGCTTGGTATTCCGCTAGATTATTGGTGGAAGGGCCTAAAAGAACACCCCCTGAACTCACCAAGTCACAATATAGTACCCAGATGTTGATGCAAGATTAAGTGTTTATCGATGCACACCATCGGTGAAACCCATGTAGGAAGTCATATGTCCATCAGACAAAAGACATGCATAACCAGGGTTTTATGAAAAACACATTTTAAATCACACAAAATACACACCTCTCAAAGCTTGAGACACACAATAAACTATAAACAATGTGTACAAAGATCCTATGCTAGATGACCTAGGCATAGTATCTTTTAAGGTAGAGCCCATTTTGAGGCTCTCCAAATGGTATCCCATCGTAATCAACCAATTCATATGCCCCCTTTTCTAAAACACAACTGACAATATAAGGCCCATGCCACATAGACTCAAATTTTCCTGCCCCCACCTTGTCATGCTTCTATTCATAGGTCAAGACTAGATCTCCTTCATTGAAGGAACGAGGTTGGATGCTCCTATCATATTGGATTTTCATTCTTCATTTCTATGCCTCATTGGCTAAGGCAGCATCACGTCGAGTTTCATCAATTTTGTTTAGAGACATGAATCTTTCTTTGTCTATGGTAGTGTTGGGTAATAGTTCCACGGCCAGTTTCAAAGAAGGGATTTCACATTCTATTGGGAGGGTAGCTTGCATTCCGTATACTAATTGGAAAGGTGTAAAACAAGTGGAAGTTTTGACACTAGTCCTACAGGCCCAGAGTGCAGAAAAGTGGTAAATGCTAGTTTGATTTGGCTTTCCCTACCATCTGTTGAAGTATCATTTTTAATACTTTATTTATCGCCTCAACCTGGCTATTGGCATGGGGATAGTATGGTGTATATTTATCATGAAGAAACCCTAATTTTACACTAAGCTCTGCCATCATCTTATTTTGAAAGTGTGATCGATGATCAGTCACAATGGCCCTAGGAATCTCGAATCGAGCAATGATATGATTGAATAGGAATAGTGTAGCAGTATTACCGTCTTTGGAATATGTGGGAATTTCCTTGACCCATTTTGTAAAATAATCAACAGCTACAATGATGTAGCTAGGCCCCCCAACTGAGGTAGGTCTATAGTGCACAAAGTCTATGCCCCATTTTGCAAAGGGGCCAACTGCTACTACGGGATGGAGCAGAGCTAGATGTGTGCATTTCTTGGAAGTAAACATTTGACATGGTGGGAATTTCTTGACCATTTCAATACAATATTTGAAAATAGAAGGCCAGAAGTACCCTACAAGTAGGATTTTCTGGGAAGAAGCCAACCAAAAAAGATGACCGCCACAAGTTCCAGCATGGCAATCATTAAGGATGATCTCAGCTTCTTTGTGTGTAAGGCAATGATGTAGGATAGAATCAACACCATGGCAGTATAGGGTATCATTCAAGATAAGGTAACTTTTATCCTAGTGGTGAACACGATGATGTTCATCTTGGGAGGTAGTAGGCCGATATCGTAAGGTCAGGAGGTACAAAATGATGTCTCCATACCATGGATCAGTTGTACTAATTAGAAAAAACGATTCATCGGGTAAGGAATCAGAGGGCTCTAGATTCTCAGTAGCATGGGGAAGGTCACATATAAGCTCTACAAAGACAAGGGACTTCTTGGAAGTACTTTTGGCAAATTCTAGGTCAAACTCTTGGAGGATCACGATCCAATGCGAGTATTTGCACCTAAGCACTTGACGTGTTAGAGCGTAGTACATGCAGTTGGAATCCATGTAAATAGTAGTGGTGCGGAGAAAAATATAATGACGAAACATTTGGACTACAATGACTATGGCCAGATCGATTTTCTCCACATGTGAGTATCAAGTTTCAGAATCCAAAATACTCTTAATTGCGTAAAAAATCACATGTTCTTGGTTGTGTTCATTTGTTTGAATGAGGACCATGCCTATCATAGAAAAGGATGCAGCCATGTACAAGGAATAATCCTTGTCATAATTGGGTGGTTGCAACACATGTGCATGGGTAAGTGCATGTTTAAGATTATCAAATGTGCACTACTCGAAGTCATCCTAAATGAAAGGGGTATCTTTCTTGAGAAACCTCATGAAACCATGTGTCCTTTCTACATAATAATAGATGAAACGATGTAGAAAGTTTTCCTTCCCTTGCAAAATTTGGAGTTCAGTAACATTTGTAGGAGCAGGCAGGGCCAAGATAGCCTCAATTTTCAAAGGATTGATATAGATCCCATCTTTGGAAACAATGAAACCAAGAAGCTGACCAGCTTCGACACAAAAAACACATTTATGGGGGTTTATACGAATATTGAAATGATGACATCGAAGAAACACAGCTCTCAGATGATCGACATGAATATCACACTACTTAGAATGGGTAGGAAGTTCATCTAAATAGGGTTCCACAACATGTTTAATGTCATGAAAAGCATATGACATGGCACGTTGGAATGTTGCGCCAACATTTTTTAAACCGAAAGGTAGTTTATGATAGTAAAAAGTCCCAGAAGGGAAAATGAATTATGTCTTGTGTTGATATGATGGGAGGATCTCGATCTCATTATAACCAAAAAATCCATCCATAAAGGAGAAAATAACACTTCCGACACAATTATCTATTATTTGATCGATATAGGGAGTGGGAAAGTTGTTGTTTGGACAATCTTGATTTAGGTCCCTAAAATCGATACAAACCCTATTAGTACCCTTCTTTTTATTCATAGGGACCATGTTGGATACCCATTCAGTTAGTGGTACGAGGTAAATGAAACCAGCCTTTAGAAGTTTTTCAACTTCTTCTTTGGTAGTGACTGCTTTTCGGGGATGAACCTGTAGTAGTTTCTGGCATACATGCTTGGCATCAGGATCATTTTTGATTTCATGGACAATGATAGAGGGATCAATCCTAAGCATTTCTTCATATGTCCATGCAAAGACATCTCAAAATTATTTGAAAAGAGTTGTATATGTTTGGATTTCTTCAAGGGAAGAGTTGTGTCCAATGGAAATGTTCTCGGAAACACCAGGTCTCATGGATATGTCAATGGGTAGAGTCTTGGTAATTTTTCATAAATTCCCTTCAGAATCGACACTACATGTGAGGATCAGAGATTGAGGGTTAAGGACTATATCAGATGAAACCATGGAGGTAAAGTGGTTTTCTACCATATGGCAAGAGGGGAGGAAAGAAGATCTATGATGATAACATTCCCAAGGCATCTCGTCGAACAACATAACTTCCAATGATAGATTCATTCATAGGAAGTGTGTGTGAAAGATAATCTAGAGATGGGGAGGGGTGTTCCAGCAAATATGGCATGTGATAATGGTCTGAGGCCACTAATAAATGGTCATTGATGGTGGGATCAATGGTAGCTTGGATTGCATTGTACATCTCTTCAAAAGGGGAAAAGGATGAGGATCCATCAGCAATTACTTTTCCTTTGTTTGTATGAGAGCTATAAATCATATTAATGGCTACAGTTCATGAAGCCATAGGAGGTTCAGATGAGGGAAAAAATCCCATAAGTGAAGAGTATTTGATAAGACCTACTCCAATGTCTTTATACTGTGGTGTGTTCAGGAGTGGAACACTATTATAATCATTCCTAATGGCACTAGGCATCATGAAATCTAATTGGTCAATAGTAACAATATTTCCTTGGAATGGAAATTGGACAATCCGAAAAATGGTCGATGCTACAACTTGCATAGCATAATAATAGTTACAACCTAGGAGTAAGTTGTAATCCAAAGGAGCATCAATGACTTCAATATGAATGGAGACTGACTTGCCCCCCAGTTCAGCATGGATGGCAGGTATTAATCCATAGGGTTGAAAGCCACGACCATCAAAATCCTTAAGAGTGGTAGGTGAACGGTTGATTTCCAGAGATCCAATGGCTCTCCAACAAGATAATAACATAACTGATGTAGAGGCACCCTCATCCAAAATGGTATGATGGATAGTCTTTCCAACAATCTTTGTAGCGATCTAGAAACTAACTGATGTGAAAGTCTCATCTTGAAATCATCCAGTTTGAAAGTGATGATATTACTATCCTCGAGATCCATAGCTCCAAGGGCAGAAAGCAAATTTTTTCATTGAGTTGGGCAGGTTTGGAGTACCTCTAAAGACGACATAGTGCAGGGTGCCTGGGACAAATACTCAACAATATTATAATGTTGGGTGGCACAAGCATTAGTATTGATTATGGACTTATGTAGAGTGACCTTTGGTAGACGAAAAATTGCTTAAGGTATAGGTTTTTCAATATGAAGACCATTATTAGTAGGAGGTGTGGAAGTTGAGGGTTTTTCAGATGGAATATCATCAGGTTTATTTTCCAGAGGAGGGTCATAACTATGCGCTCTTGTATTCAATTTCATCGTTTCACTAGAAATCATACGAACTTCATCGATGGACGAAAAATTTTCGTTCAAAGAATTATGATTGATTAACTATTGTTGGGAAGGGAAAGGATCTTGTAAGATAGCTAGGGTGGTTGAAGCTTTAAAAAATACCCAACTTCCTCACGATGAGGACATTCTTTTGTAAACTGATAACCTCCACAAATTAAACAAGGATACTTCACCTTTCTCTTTCCTTTTGAATCATTATCCATATTCTATGTTTTATTTCCTTCCTGTTGGTTGTCAGGTTTTTAAGATTTTTTTTTTCCTTTTTTCTTCTCGCCTGAAGATTCAATGGATTGAACTGCATTTACTTCAATAGAAGAAATAGGAGAGGATGCAGTTTTGGCAGGTGGTGCTTGTTGATTATATGGAGTGGTAGTTTGTTTCTTAGAATATTTAGCCACTGTTTGTGTTTCTTAGAATATTTAGCCATCAACAGGTGGTTCAGTTGTAGGTCTAGATGGATTAGTTTTAGGTCAAGGAGCATGTGGAATCAGGTCATACAAAGTACTTGACAGGGAATAAACCAAGTCTACGTATTGAGCATGGCTAATAGCTTGCTCCTAAATCACATTGCCTCCCATGGTGATATCTCTAGCAATAGGTGGTAGTAAATACTTTGTAAACCAATCAACTAACAACTTATCAGGAATAGGGGCCTTAATCAACATTCATCTTCTTCTCCATTCATGAATATGATCGGAGATATGAGTAGATGTGGTTTGGTGAAGTGAGGTTAAAAGGTCTATACTTGTTTCATATTGGATTGGTATTTGAAAGTGTGTCAAAATGGCCATTGATAGGGCGTTAAAATCCCAAAAAGAGTGTTGTAGTAACTCGATATACCACTTTGCGGAAATATCAATGAGGGTTCTTTGAAAAAGGCATAAACGAATTGAAACATCCATTAAAGAATTTGATGAACACCATAAGTGAAATGTCATCATGTGGTTTTTTGGGTCTTCATCGGGTTTACCATCAAACTTAGGTATATCAAAAGGCAGCTTTATAGGAATCATGGGCCAAGAGGGGTCATGATGAATTGGGTCATTTATCAATATTGACAAGTCTAGAAAATCTAAAGTGGCCAGAAATGGTAGTTGTTTATTTGGTTGCAGATACTAGTAATACTGATAGGGAATTTGCTGATTATTAGGAATGTATGCGGATTGATCGATGGGTATAGATGATGCCCCCGAATCTTGTTGAAAAGGTTGTTGGTTTCCAAAATTTCCATGGGGAGGTGGGCCCTGCAAGGGAGGGGGTCCTCCAGAAGGTGGTGGTGGTCCTCCTCCTCCAGGTGGTGGTGGGGGTCCTCCTTTGCTAGGTGGTGGTGGTGGTCCTCCTCCTCCAGATGGTGGTGGTGGTCCTCCTCCTCCAGATAGTGGTGGTGGTTTTACAAATGGTCCACCATGTCCTCCAATATCTCTAGGTCCTCCAAGTCTTTGTGGTGGTCCTTTGGGGGGAGGTCCACCTTATCCTTTGACAGTATTAACAAAAGTACCTTCATATGATGGGATATTTTACCAATTTGGTTTTCCCCAAGGTACAAAACAATTTCTAGGGTAAGGAATTCTAGGATAAATAGCCGCCGGTGATGGTTGTTGCTAAACTTGATTAACCATAGGCTGTTGAGTTCTTGGATAAGTATATACCCAAGAAACCGTATTTTTGACAGGTTGTGGTCCTATGGATTGGCCTGTACTAGATGAGGGGGGGAAAGCATTGGTATTGGTGGTGGGTATAACTACTATAGGTTGTGCTATAGCTACAACTTGTCCTAAACTAGACATAGTTCCACTAACATATGACATAACTTGTGCTGGGGGTTTCTCCCCGATGTGAGATTTTACTGACATTGCTTGATTTGAGGATTCCCCCCCAAATATGACAGGTATGGAAGGTGTAGTAATGGGTCCAGGGTGTGACACTATAGGGTTGTGGTTTAGACCTAGATTACCTTGAAATGGAATTCATTCAATAGGTCCTAACACTTGAGCTAGTGAATGATATCCTTCAGGCCATGGATTATGAGAAGTCTCAATGATAAGTTGGATGTCCATTAGAAGAAGGTTTAATTTTAGCTTTAGGCCAAGGGTCTGTATTATGAGGTAATCATGCTAGTAAAGTTTCATGACAAGACATGGGTGGAGGAATAAGTCTTTCTACTCTCTGAAAAGTTACGAGCTCGATCGAGAGATGCGTTAATTCTTCTATGTTCTTCCTCCCCTAAAGGAGGGTTTCCGGGTGAAAGTATAATAACCCCGAATTCAGAAATAGCTTGGCCCATAGAAGTCCTCCAAAAAGGAGCATCCTGGCCATAATATGGTGGGGAAGGACTATCACCATGGCCTTCCAATGATGGATGTATAGAAACATTGGTCATAGGAGGAAATTGAACTAAAGGATTCATGTAGACAGTGAAATCTTCTTTGATTTCACTAGCTAAGGAAGTTCCTACAGGAACACTAGCAGAAGCTAGTTGTTCCATGGTTACTCCTTCTTGTCCTTCCACGGTAGGAGGAGAGTCGAGAGATAAACCCTACAATCTACGAGATTGATGTCTCGCAAGTTTATCAGCCATGGTGGTGGCCGAAGTTACCTAATCTAGGTAAAAAAGGGAGTAATGCACACAAAAAAAACCTACTCATAGCTAAAGGTCACAAGTAGACTTAAGTGATAGGAGGAGTTCAAAATAACCGGTCTCTTACTAGGATTGTCAAGTAGGTGCAATGCATGATATACCTTAGGAGTACGTGCGTAGTAGACTCCCTGAATGCTATTTTCGGTGTATTTCTCCACACAAGATGACCAAATGGATTTTCTCAGATAGTCAGGGTATCCTAGTGGTATCTCCCAATATACTCAAGGTACATGTGAGCTCAAATTGGTAGTAGTGTTGTCTAATGCACAACTGTACATAAGGGGCCTTCCGATATACAATCGAGTATGTGAAGTACCTTTCTATATACCTCAAGGGTACGTGAAAGGCCGTTCGATATATCGATGGTACATGGAAGAATCATGCAAGTCCCGGGATGTAGTGTGGAAAAATAATGATAGCTCCTATGCTTAACGATGCCTGAACACGTCACTAACCTATCACTCAAATTTCTATACAGTTTTAGACCTAAAGCTACCGGTAATTTTATCTAAATGATTAGGTGAATGTTTGTGGAATGTTATCTCCAATGATGCATATTAATCTAAATGTAATGTACTTTTCAACTTCGATGAGAACTAACTAGGAAAAGGAAGGAACCTTTGCTTTTCTTTTCAACAATATACCAATAGAAAGTTGTTTTCAACAATAGAACAAAATATAATAAAGAGATGCAAAAAGAGTCTTTCAAACACAAAAAATTCTTTCACACAAGCATTCCAAAGTTTCTAAAAAAAGAGGGAAAGAAAACTAAGCCTCTAACATGCATGCAAACTAACTTTGCTACAATGTCAAAAAGACTAATCTTTCTGAAACACACATGCAAATGAAAAAACACACAACCTTCGCAAGCATAAACAAGAGGAAATTAAGATGATTATTTTTGTATTTTTCTAGAAAATGCGAGGCACACAAAGTAGTATTTTCAAAGTAAACTAATCTTCTAGGAAGAGGCTATAAGTTCTCTTTTTGAAAATAACATTTTTTCAGATACTTTAATAAAATTCAAAAGTAAAGTATATTTCCGATTTTGTTTATGACAATGCAAAAAATAAAAAAAATTGGATTTGAGGTCAAAACAGATAATCAAAAACAAAAACAAGTAAACATACAACAAGCAATCAAGTAAGCAAAACCACACTGAAGAAATTTTCAAAGCAAAAGGACAGTTTTCAAATTTTTTGGCAAAATTTTCCAGACAGACAGTTTAGAGGATCTACCTCAGCATGCTGAGAGGGATTGCACCATAGCGTTCCAAGGTACTGCGGCACTCCTAGCCTCTTGCAGAAAGGCATCATCGATGTTTTGTCAACCAGGCAGAAAGGCACCATCAGCGCTGCTACCAAAAGGAGTGAAGGTGTCGTGGGACTAATCGATGCTCTGTCAGTCACGGTAAAAAGTGTCGTCCAACAGTATACTGAAAAAGCTAAGAGCCTGCAGGAGAAACCAAAAAGGCTGAGTAGACTAAAAGGAGGGTAAAAATCAATCAGAATAGAGGAAAAAGATCAATAGCATAAGGCAGATGACTTACCTTACAGCTGAAACAATTGAAACAAGAGATAAAAACCTTCATAGATGGGATGGTTACCGACATTTGTAGATCTAATCGGACATGCACTAGATCGAACTGGATCTTCACCAGATCTGATTGAATTAGGTTATATCCCCAGCAGAGTCACTAGTTTTGTTATCAGGAATTCTCAACCAGTGTTGACACTGCTTGTTCCTCTGTAATTCAAAACACAACTACAGAACAAAAAGACATAGCAACATATCCTTCCCTTGAATAGTCAAATTAATTAACATAACACATCATATACCTCAACCGTAGATATTTTATCTTCTCTTTGGAAAGTCCTCGAGATGATTCAATACCTGCAAGACAGATCACAAGACAAACAGAAATATGAGAGCATCATGATAATCAACTATCCATATAGGTGATTAAGGAATCCAATAATATTTAATCACAAACACAATAATCAAATATAGGAAAGGGAAATGTCTTTGTATTAATATATGGATAAGAAAAAGTACAACCAAAAGCCTTGATGTTAATAGCTTCTGTCTCAACAAGAATGTCTACAAACTCCTATGAAGACCTCTCCAGCTACAAGCTACCTCTACTTTGCCTCTATTCAGACTTCAAACTAGCAGCATAAGGATGCTTTTTCTAGCCTTCCCCACTCTCTTCATGGAGACTCCATTTATAGGCCAGGAACCCATAGCATGAATTGAAAAAAGGATAGAATGAGATCCTTATAGGTGAGGGAGGAAATGCCACCTCTCCTAGACATACAGGAACTAATTCCATGAAGTATTCCGTACAAAATATTCTAGAAGCTTCTTTTTTCCCCTTCAAGTGACCATCGTCGTTTTTTGCTAAACTGGACAGAGTGCCAATTTGGGATTTTTTCCACAAAAAAGGGATAATGGCGCTTTTTTCTCAACTGATGGAGGCGTCAATGATGCTCTATGGGAAATGAAAAAGAGTGCCGTCCCTTCTAGGTTAGGGAAAAAAAAATATCCAAGGTGATCCAGATGAGGCTTTTTTGGAGGTTGACAGGCAACAAGAAATTCATCTGAAGGCTGACTAGGAAATGTGATATTTTCATGTGCAACATATGTGGGAGCTCAAGTCAATAGTAGTGCTATCTAATGCACAACGTTTCACAAGGGGCCTTCCAATATACAATTGAGTACATGAAGTACCTTTCTATATACATCAAGGATACGTGAAAATACGTTCGATATACTGACAGTACATGGAAGAACCATGTGAGTCCTGAGTTGTAGTGTGGACAAGTAATGATAGCTCCTATGTTTAATAACGCCTGAACATGTCTCTAACCTATCACTCAATTTTCTATACAATTTATAGACCTATAACTACTGTTAATTTTAAAGTGGATGGTTAGGTGAATGCATGAGATTTTGACAGAAAAGTAAAATCATGGAAATATGAAATGCATTTTCATTCACTTTACCATTCATACTATGCCTAATTATAGGAAGGAGAGAGAAACTTTTTCTTTTCAATTTTGCTTTGAAACCAAAAACTTCTCAAACAACTGTACTACAATTTTTTTTTGAGAAAACAAGCAAACAACTCTTCTTCAAATCAAATCTTTTGAAATCATGTAGATAGGGTAAGATATCGTTTCCAAGAAGAAATACAAGAAGCACACAAAGGTATATTCGATATTTTTCAATTTTTCTATTAAAATTGGGAAGATCAATTTTAAAACTACCAATATATTTTTTTTTGATGAGATGACAATATGAACTAAATGGAAGAAAAATGGATATCTGAATGCTGATGAGGCTAATCAAAGGTCCAACAATTCATCTTCAAATAATGATATAAATGAATCTCATCAAAACATTTTTCTTTTTCAGAGTAAAAAGAAGTCCTTTAATATCTTAACAAAAAAATGGAAAAAAACAAATCGATCAAACAAGTCTTTCTTTTCAGGATTATCCAATAGCAAGCAAAGATCTAATTAAGCTAAAGCTTTCAAGTACTCCTTTCAAAAAAACCAAACTCACAAGCAGTAATGATGAAGAATCCAACCTAGCCTTTTGATTTCAACAAACAAGAATTTACCACATCAAAAAATTTAGATTTGAACACTCAGGTATTTGCAGACAAGCCTGGACAATTCCAGTTGAAAACAAAAAATCCAAAAACTAAAAATTTCTTGCAAAATTTTGAAAAATAGAGGTTTGGAAAAAAACCTACTTGGCACCGTGGGCATAAGCTTGTTGAAAGAGAGGTTCTAAGGAGGCACCACTTCCTGCTAACTAATCTCAGGATGTGGCACCGCTTTTTGCTCATTGCATAAGCATGGTTCCCTGTAAATGTCCAGAACACAATAAGAGCAAAAAAACAAAGTCAAAATTTGGAAAATTAGCATCAAAAAGAAAAATCAACAGTAATAAAGAGCATAGAAAGTTAGGATGGCTCATATATAAAGAGATATGATGATATTGTTAAATTTTCATATGCTTAGCTAAGACATCAATATATCATTTCATTTTTCATAACAAAAGCATATAAACAGGATCACTAAAAGAAACAGTATCACAAGAACAACACAGATTTATCCTGGGAAAACCTTGAAGGGAAAAACCCAGCAAAATCTTTTTCAATATAGATGCCCCAAAAGATAAAAGGTAAAACCAACAAGGAGATCAAAGCCTGATCCTCCTCCTTCTCCTGCTACTCTTCTCTTCTCCACTAATGTGCTACACAAGTGAGAGTGTGTGAACCAAATGAGGAGCACTACACCACTATTTATATTCATCTGTTCACTTAAGTTAACTCATCCAACTCGAGTTAAATCATGTAGGCTCAAGTAACCACACTGGGGTGCTAATGACCCACCTTTACAATTAGAGGGAACTACCTCATGACTCTTATTAGTTCTTCTGATTAGGAGCATCGGGGTACAAAGTAATACAAGTGGCTCTCCCGATAGGACCATCGAGGACCACAAAAAGATACATATAGAATATTATTTGAAGTTACAATATTTCAACACTCCCCCTTAACAAGAAGGGTATTCTATAACAACATCAACAACAACAATAATAGGTGAGAGAGAGATATGACATCATCCACATCATCAGGCTAACATATCTATAAATCATTGGAAGCTTTTCAACATCATGTAGCCTTCATCTTCAATATCCAGTCTTCATCATCATTAACACTTTGAACGCTTCAATCAGCAACATCATCTTCAGCACTTTGACCTTTCAATCAGCAACATCATCTTCAACACTTTGACCTTTCGATCACCAAAATCTTCAGCGCTTTGAACTTTCGATCAACAACATTATCTTCAGCACTTTGACCTTTCGATTACCAACATCATCTTTAGTACTTTGACATTTTGATCAGCAACATCTTCAACACTTTGACCTTTTGATCAGCAACATCATCTTCAACAGTTTGAACTTTCGATCAACAACATCATCTTCAGCACTTTGACCTTTTGATCAGCAACATCTTCAGCACTTTGACCTTTCGATCAGCAACATCATCTTCAATACTTTGACCTTTCACCTAGCAACATCTTCATCATCATATTCTGATCTTTCGATCAGAGTCATCATCATCAAACCATCATCATCATCAAACCATAAAAAAACATCATCATCATCACATTCTGATCTTTCGATCAGAAACATCATCATCATCAAACTCTGATCTTTTGATCAGGAGCATCATCATCATCACACTCTGATCTTTCGATCAGAAATATCATCGTCATCACATTCTCGACAACTGAAGTCACCGGATTGATTACGGGATAATAAGTCCCTATCACTTTAGGAATAAGTCCAAGGATGATGCAATCCTATCACGTTCTCTAGTACCAAAGTCACCAGATCCATTTTGAATCGAGGTTCAAGGATGATACAATCCTACCATCTCGATGACCGAGGTTACCGGATCCATTCTGAACCGAGGTTCATGGATGATGCAATCCTACCACATTCTCGAGTATCGAATTCATTGGATCCATTCTGAACCAAGGTTCAAGGATGATACAATCCTACCATCTCGATGACTGAGGTCACCGGATCCATTCTGAATCGAGGTTCACGGATGATACAATCCTACCACGTTCTCGAGTACCGAAGTCACCAGATCCATTCTGAACCGAGGTTCAAGGATGATACAATCCTACCATCTTGATGATCGAGGTCACCGGATCCATTCTGAACCGAGGTTCAAGGATGATACAATCCTACCATCTCGATGACTGAGGTCACCAGATCCATTCTGAACCAAGGTTCACGGATGATACAATCCTACCACGTTCTTGAGTACCAAAGTCACCGGATCCATTCTGAACCAAAGTTCAAGGATGATACAATCCCTCTTCATTCTCGAGGACCGAGGTCATTGGATCACTTTAGGGAAAGTGCCCAGGGATGATACAATCCCACTGCAACATCACTACTCCCCCTTTCGGGGAAAGTCTTTCCGAACCACACCAAGCTTGTCTCGAAAGTGTTCAAACTTTACTCGAGACAGAGGCTTTGTTAGCACATCAAAAACTTGTTCATCAGTACTCACATACTGGAGCTTTATGGCTCCTTTCTGCATCATATCTTGAATGTAGAAATACCTGATTTCTATGTGCTTCAATCTATCATGGAATACTGGGTTCTCTGTCATCTTTATACAACTTTGATTATCACATAGAATCACGGTAGTATCCAACTCTAGGTTGAATAATCTTGACATCAGCTTCCAAAGCCATATGGATTCACAACTAGCAGAGCAAGCTGCTATGTATTCTGCTTCAGCTGTGCTTAGAGCAACACTGGACTGTTTTATGCTAAACCATGAAATCATAGCAGATCCCAAACTATAGCATCCACCTGATGTGCTATTTCTATCTGAGATACTTCCAGCCCAATCTGCATCCGTATAG
>LPNX010493804.1:329939-412012 GCA_001517045.1 Pseudotsuga menziesii | reverse complement strand
GCTACCAAGTGAACCCGTCTAGGTTGAACTAGATATTGACTTAAGGTGTTCACAACAAAACAAATGTCTAGTCTGGTATTTGTTAAGTACATCAATGACCCAATGATCTGTCTATAATGAGTAACATCCACTAATTTTGATGAGTTATTGGCTAAAATCTTTAGTTTGGAATCCATAGGAGTAGCCATGGCTTTGCATTCCAACATGTTGAATCTTTTCAATATCTCTACTGCATACTTTCCTTGGTTGAGAAAGATTCCTTCTGAATTTTTCCATATTTCCAGACCTAGGAAATAATGCATTAACCCAAGTTCTTTCATCTTGAATTCTTCTGCTAGTTTCTTCTTGCTTTCCATAATCTATTTCTCATTCCCTGTCAAGAATAAGTCATCCACATATAGTAGTAGGATGACAGGTTCATCTTCTACAACTTTTAGGTAAAGGTTAGGATCAACTTTACTCTTGGTAAAGCCCATGTTTGATAGGAAACTATCCATCCTTCCATACCAAGCTCGAGGAGCTTGTTTTAGGCCATACAGGGCCTTCTTCAACTTGCATACGCGAGTATGTCTATCTTCAACTTAAAATCCTTGTGGCTGCTCTATGTATACTTCTTCTTGAATCACACCATTCAGGAAGACTGTTTTCACATCCATCTTGTGTAAGTCCCACTTCATCATGGATGCAAGTGCCATGATCGCTCTAATCGAAGCATTAGAGGAAATTTGGGGTCTAAAATGGGCCTTATAAGAAAACGCACCAATAATAAATTTTGTGAGTTGGAATTCAAGAACCAATAGAATTTCAATAAAATGAGTCAACCATAATGGTTGAATTGACATATTTGTCATAAAAGAAAACAACTTTTTTTGTTCGTATTTTCAACATATCTCCTTGTGTTTTTACTCAAATTCTGAGCAGGAGAGCTCGTTGGATGTGGAATTTAATTTCGCATCCAACGAGTACCCACACTATATACTTTTGACAGAACCCTCTACCCCAAAAACAAGAAATACCTGAAAAAATGTGATGATGATGTCATCTTCATGTTTTTTCAGGTATTTCTTATTTTTTGGGTAGCGGGGTCTATCAAAAGTATGCAGTGTGGGTACTCATTAGATGTGGAATTAAATTCTGCATCCACTGATCTCTCCCGCTTGTAATTTGAGTAAAAACAAAGGGATATATGTCAAAAATACGAACCAAAAAAGTAGTTTTTTTCATTCTTCCTCCAAAATTAATAACTATTATTCTATTATTTTAACTATTATTTTATTATTTTTCTTAGGAGGCCCATTTTATACCTCAAATTTCCTCTAATGTATACCGTTCTACTGGGGCAAATGTCTCTTCATAATCAATTCCCTCTTTCTGAGAGAAACCTCTGGCCACAAATATTGCTTTATACTTCTCGATACTTCTGTCAGCTGCATGCTTTATTTTGAATATCCATTTGGTGGATACTATACTCTTTCCTTCTGGTTTGGGAACTATATCCCATACATCATTATTCATTATTGACTGGTATTCTTCAGTCATTGCTTCTACCCATTCTTTCTTTTGTACGGCTTCTTCGTAGTTTGTAGGTTCTTGATCTACCAGATCACACATCAAGGCTATGTAGTTAGAAAAAGTATTAGGTTTCTTTCTTTCCCTTATGGAGCCTTCAGGAGCTCCATATCTTTCTGCCTCTTGTATAATTTCTCTTGTCCAAGCAGGATTTCTCTTTCTTGATATCTCCATAATAGGAGGTTCTTGAGGTTCTGTCATGTCATGTTCTTCAGGAGCTTCATCTTCAGGGAGACATGTAGTTTCTTTATTTCTGGGAGGTGTCTCTTTTTCATTCACTTCTTCATGTTGGAACTTCCTAGATCTCTTGAGGGATGCCTCTTCATCGAATGTCACATCTCGACTGATTTCCATGTGATGGAATCCAAGAATGTAAATTCTAAATTCTTTGGATACTTCACAATATCCAACAAATATCCCCTTCTTTCCAAAAGGGTCTAACTTGGTTATTTTCTCTTTTGGTATATGAATATATACTGGACAACCAAATATCTTGAGGTGACTTACCTCAGGATTCTTTCCTGTGAACATCTCTTCTGGAGTCTTGAACCCAAGAGCACTATGAGATATTCTATTCTGCACATACATAGCAGTTCTTGCTGCTTCTGCCCATAGATGCATTGGAAGATCTTGATCATATATCATTGTCTTCACTGCCTCCATGACGATTCTGTTCTTTTTTTCCACAACCCCATTTTGTTGAGGATTGTAGGGAGTAGTTAGTTCCCTCTTGATTCTCGCATCTTTGCAAAAGGCCTCAAATTATTTTGAGGTATATTCTCCTCCATTGTCTGAATGGAGTGCCTTTATTTTCTTGTCTGAAATATTCTCTATGAAGGCTTTGAACTCATTGAATTTCTCAAACACTTCACTCTTTGCTTTCAAGAAGTATATCCAAGTATTTCTTGAAAAATAATCAATAAATGTGATATAATATTCAAAGCCACTTAAGGATGTAGAAGACATTGGTCCACAAACATCTGAATGAATCAATTCCAACGTACCTTTTGTTTTAGTTTCACTCTTCGAAAATGGATTCTTGATGTTCTTTCCCTTCGCACATCCTTTGCAAATTCCTTCATGTTTGATCTTCATATCTGGTAATCCCGTCACTACTTTATTCACATGAGGTAGAACTTTGTAACTAATGTGGGCAAGCCTTCTATACCATAGTTCACTAGGCTTAGTGAACTCATGAACAAAGGTTGTTTCTGAGTGCCCCTTCAGTTTATACAAGCCTCCTTCTTCTTCACCAATGATGATTGCATCTTCAATGTTCTTTCCTTTGGGCCATGTGAGTACTTGGCCATCTATGAAAGAAACTCTGAATCCTTTCTTATCTAAAGCTGAGATAGAAATTAAGTTCTTCTTTAAACCAAGTACATACAATACATCTTTAATCTTTATAGGATTACCTGAATCAAGTTTGTATCTTTCTTCACCAACTCCTTTGATCGGATATTGATAGTCATCTCCTAGGGATACTTTCTGAGGAGAGCTTCTTTCTTCAAGTTTGGATAGATTTCTCTTTTGTCTCGTCATGTGCTTTGAAGCACCACTATTAATAAGCCAGGTATCTTCTCCAGGTGTTACAGACCCAGAGAGTGCAGAGAATAGCACATACTCTTCTGCATCTTCTTCTCTTGTTTGCTTTCTTGGTGATCCTTCTTGTTCTTCTTCTTCATCTTCATCTTCTGCTAGGTGAGGATGTTATCTTTTGTTGTTGTTGATTCTCTTCCTATATTCTTGTTTCTTCATGGGACAATTTTGGGCAATGTGTCCTCTCTTGTCACAATGAAAACATTGAAAATTAGAGTAGTCTCTACTTGGAAGAGTTTCTCTTACCTTTTGAATTCTTTTGGAAGGTTGAGACTCCTTGAAATTTCTTCTCTTGAAATATGATTGACCCCTTCTTTTCTTGGTGTGAGTGGCTAGGGCTTGATCATCTTCTTTTTAATAAGGCTTCTCTATTTGCCACTTTTGTCTCTTCTTGAATGCAGTCTTCCCATACCACATCAAACTCCATGCTTTCTTCTCTGGCACACATCATATGGATGAAGGACTCCCAGGGTCTAGTGAGACCATTGAGAGTAGTCATAACCAGTTCATCTTCATCAAGCTTATCTCCAATAGCTTCTAGTTGCTCTTTGATCTGAGAAACCCCTGTGAAGTAATCTTGGATGGATTCTCCATGACTCATCTTGGTGCTCTTCAGTTGAGCTCTTAGATTCATATTCCTGTTAATGTTCCTTCCTTCATACATTCTGGAAAGGGCATCATACATTTATTTTGGAGTCTTATTGGAAGACACTTGAGGGATCAAGTGATCCTTGATGGAGGCAGCAGTAATCCTTTGTGCCCTAATCATATCCTTTCTATGCTTCTCCTTAGCTTTAGCTTCTTGAGGTTTTAACACTTCTTCTTTGACATATCAAGATCATTCTCTTGTAGAATGAGACCAATCCTATATTTCCATGCTCATAAATTCTCTATTCCCTCTAGCTTATCCTCAAGCTTAGTGCTTGGGGCCATCTTGTTAGAAAATCACAAAAAAATGAAATTTTGCAGAATGAGAAACTGACCTTACCAGGAGATGCAATTGAATGAGGTGAGTTGACTGGTCTGCTTGGATTCTAGAGATTTCAATTCTTCACCTTTCAAATCAGACTTGCAAGATTCAGCTTCTGCAGTATTCTGGTTCAGCAGTTTTCTGGGATAGCTGTCAAACTAGGGTTTGACTTTTCTGGAGACTCACACATCCAAAAACTGTGATTCTAGGCTCAAAAGATGGCCTCTAGGAGGGTGAAACTTTCCATGCAATTAGTTTTTTGAGACTCAAAAATTTTCCTGAAAAACCTAAGTTCTTTCGAGGAGAGAGAGAGAGTTATTTCACCTTGTGAAAGCTGTCCTGTTTAGGTTAGCTCTGATATCATGTTAAATTTTCATATGCTTAGCTAAGATATCAGTATATCATTTCATTTTTCATAACAAAAGCATATAAACAGGATCACTGAAAGAAATAGTATCACAAGAACAACACAAATTTATCCTGGGAAAACCCTAAAAGGAAAAACCCAGCAAAAGCTTCCTCAATATAGATGCCCCAAAAGATAAAAGGTAAAACCAACAAGGAGATCAAAGCCCGATCCTCCTCCTTCTCCTGCTACTCTTCTCTTCTCCACTAATGCGCTACACAAGTGAGAGTGTGTGCTCCAAATGAGGAGCACTACACCCCTATTTATATTCAACTGTTCACTTAAGTTAACTCATCCGACATGTAGGCTCGAGTTAAATCATGTAGGCTCAAGTAACCAAACTGGGGTGCTAATGACCCACCTTTACAATTAGATGGGACTAGCTCATGACTCTTATTAGTTCTTCCGATTAATAGCATCAGGGTACAAAGTAATACAATTGGTTCTCCCAATAGGACCATCGGGGACCACAAAAAGATACATATAGAATATTCTTCGAAGTTACAATATTTCAACAGATATTAACTCAAAACCCAACTAGTTCAGATGGTAGATCTGAATAAAATTATAAGAAGCTGGAGCTATATATTAACAAGTGTTCAAAAGCTAAGGAATATCAGATTTGCTAAAGCTCTTCCCTAGCGGAGTCACCATATTTATTGTTAGGAAATTTGCACCTTCTGCGGATGAAAGTTGTTCCTCTGGTCTGAATGGTTCATATATATAACAAATGAGTTACAACAAGGCTGATAAACTTCTCCTAGAAACTACAGAAACCTGTAATACAATATTGAGAGATTGATGTGGTTTTTCATATATATCAAAATATCCTCAAGAAGATACCTTCAAACACACATAAAAAACAAAAGATCAAAGTACCAAATTATTATCTATAGATATATATTGGTGACTAAGGAATCCAATAATAAACATGTGAGATTATACAAGACAAGTTGTATGGGAAGAAAATCAACTTTGCATTAGTGAATAGTGAAGAGTTACAACCTACGCCTTAGTGTTGAATTTGCTCTTTCACAAAACCGATGTCTTATCCACGATAGCTCCAAATTGCTCTTCTATGCTCACTGTTGATGGATCAGGCTAGAATGTCAGAATGGCAGCATGACTTTGCTCTCTCCTCAACCATAGAGTATGAGCCTATTTATATAGGCCTCAAATGGATAGATATGGTTGAGATTTTGGTGGGTGAGGTGGACATGAGATCCCCAAAGCATGGATCTCAAGATCAACTAACCCAGGTGAGTAGGGATAAGGCCTTCCACAAAGCTTTTGATCTATAAGCTTCGCGAAGCTTCTATTTTTCACTTTTTACCAAGGGCACCACTCTTGCTCCTTTATGACAGAGCGGTGCTAGGGAAGAACCGCTCTTCAAACAAAGAGTAAAGCCAGTGCCACCACCTATATTCAACACTACTTAGTTGGTACTGAAGAAGGTACCACTCCTAAGCTTAAGGGTAAAAGTGGTGCTTGGTTTTTATGTGCTAGTTTGACATATGGAGCAAGGTTTTTACTTCAAGATTTGGGGATGAGGGAAAACATGGATGTTAAGGATATTATCACATGTTGGTGACGCAATTTGGGTGTAACACATGTTCAAAAACATAATCTTTAGACATATCATAAATATAAGAAAGGTAATTATCACTTACATCATCCTGTTGTTGAGGAGAAGAGCATTCCCTTGGTTCTAGTTCAAAATATGGAATAGTTTCTTCTTCAAATTGCACACTTTTTTCTGTGAAATTATTTTTCATTGAAGGATCAAATATCTTGTATCCCTTTAAATATTCACCATATCCCACCATGATGCACTCCTTTCTTTGTGGCTGCAACGCTTTCCTCTTTTCTGAAGGAATTCGATCACATGCCCTTGAGCCAAAAATTCTAAAATGTGAAATATTTTGCTTGTGACCAAACCAAGCCTCATATGGTGTCTTTCCATACACTAATTTATGAATATATTTGTTCTAAATTTATGAAACATAGTTAATGTATTCATCCCATAGATTAGGAATAAAATCCTTAGCTTCAATCATACAGGTAACCATCTCCTTGAGCGCCATGTTCTTCCTTTGTGCCACACCATTTTGTTGTTTTGTGTAGGGGACCAAATGTTGCATTTGTATTCCACATTCCTCACACAGGTGCGGGAAATTCTTGTTCAAATACTCTTTACCATTATTAGTACGAAGTATTTTTTTCTTGTTCCCACATTGATTCTCAACCACGACCTTCCAAATCTTTAGAGTGTAACGTCCCCATACCCAATAATGCAGATAATTTAAAAAATTTTCTTCAAGAAAACTTGTTCCCTTTTCAAACACCAGGCATGGACATTAACTCATTATTCCAAATTCATTCTTAGGCTTAATAACCCTTGTACATTACTGTAACAATCATTTTTCCCTTGATAGATCCCTTCTGTGACCAAAATAAACATTCCCGCATGGGACCTGTCTTTTTGTAGTCTGTGTTCTACACTCCGATTTCTGCCCTTCCGACCTTGAAATTCGCAAGTCAGAAACACAATGTGCAAAGGAACTTGTAATTCTCTTTCACCTTCTTCCTTTCACACTTCCACTTTCTTCCTTCCACACTATGGGACTCGCAAATCAGAGCTCAAATGTGAGAATGAAAATTCCATGGCCTTTTTGCCTTCTGCCTTCTGCCTTCCTCTTTTTTCCTTCCACACCTCAGAACTCAAAAATTAGAAACTCAATGCACAAAGGAAAATTCAACGGACTTTCTTCTTTTATCCTTCTACACTTTCCCTATTCTCCTTCCACACCCTCGAAATCAGAAGTCAAAAACTCAATGTGCGATGGAACATTCAACAGTCTTTTCTCCTTCCACCTTCTGCTTTCTTCTTCCTCCTTCCATACGTTAGAACTCAAAAATAGGAAACTCAATGCATGAAGGAACATTCAATGATGTTTCTACCTTTCGATTTCTGCCTTTCACTTTCCACCTTCCACTTTCCGCCTTCCACACCTCGAAACTCAAAAATTGAAAACTCAATTGTGCGAAGGGACTTTCAACAGTCTTTTTGTCTTCCACCTTACGCACTTCCTCTTTTCTCTTTCTGCACATCGAAAATAAAAAATCAGAAGCTCAATGTTTGATGGAACATTCAATGGTATTTTTTCCTTCCTCATTCTGCCGTCCACACCTTAGAACTCAGAAATTGAAAACTCAATGTGTGAAGGAACATTCAACGACCCTTCCTCCTTCCGCCTTTCGCCTCCTGCTTTTCCCCTTCTGCACATTGGAACTCAGAAATTGGAAACTCAAATGTGCGAAGGGACTTTCAATGGTCTTTCCAACTTCTTCCTTCCACACTTCCGCTTTCCTCTTTACGCACCTCAGAGCTCGGGAATCTGAAATTCAATGCGTGAAAAGACATTCTTCTTCCTTCTACCTTCTGCATCCTGCAGGAGGACCCCGAAAGTTGGAAAAATCTACTTCATGCCTTAACTTTTCTTTTGATTTCCACCCTCCACATTCCACCTTCCCCAAGCAGATCCTGGAAGTTGGAAATACATCGTTTTACTTTGATTTAAATTTTTTTCTTACGCATCCTGCATTCTGCCTTCCGTCGTGGATCACGGGGCGCGGAAACACAATGATCTTCCTTGTTCAATATTCCCTTTTTTGGTTCCCACCTTCCACCTTCCGTAGGAAGATTCCAAGAGGCGTAACTTGAGGATTCTTACCTTAGCTGCATTTTTATCCCTATGACAGGCTTCTATCCTCCATGAACTTGGGAAAATGGATCACAAAAACACAAGGAATGTATAGAAATAAAATGCAGGAAACCATAACATAAGTAAACCTCTAATTATCCTTCAGTAACCATTCAACATGACCATAATAAATCATAGGAAAATGCATGGCATAAAAAATCATAACATAGATACTTATCTTGATGATTAATTTGTCTCACAACTAGCTAGGTGACTGCAATGTTCCACCCAACTGTAGGCTAGTGTGTTAATTACTCTCTCAACACACTACCACCCTCAAGATGGGCATGACTCCCACAAGGAACTAGGGACAACGAGATTACACAAAACCAAGACAAAACACAGACATATTGAATCCAACCTTTAGTTGGGTTTACAGACTGTCCAGCCAGGACAACACCAAGTAGGGTTCGTCAGGATGCAGGATTACAAAGCAAACAATGCTAGGTTTGTTAGGATTACTCAGCCAAGCCAGCAGATAGTTGGGTTTACCAGACTGTCCATAGTCAAGCCAACTTCCAAAATAAAGACTAGCCAAGCCACCGATGGGTTTATCAGGAACTCAACCAAGCCATCATTCACAGTGGGTTGATCATACTGTCCATCCAACCCATAGAAGGGTTTATCAAGCACTCAACCAGGCCATCATTTGCAGTGGTTTTATCAGGTTACAGACATAAAATACTAACAATGCTGGGTTTATCAAGCTTACTCATCCAAGCCAACATACAATTGGTTTTATCAGAATGTTCACAATCAAGACAACTTCCAAAATAGGGACCAGTCAAGCCACATATGGGTTTATCAGGAACTTGGCCAAGCCATCATTCAAAGTGGGTTTATCAGACTATCCATAGTCAAGCCAATCTTCTAAAATAAGGACCATCGAAGCCACATAAGGGTTTATTAGGAATCCAGCCAAGCCATCATTCTCGGTGGGTTTATTAGGCTATCTATAGTCAAGGATTGCACATGGCCACACATAGAAAAACACAAGTGAACACCCTAGATACCAAAACACGGTTCTACCAACATTATGGATGAATCCAACGTTTAATGCAAATTAGGAATGAAAGAACTAGCATGCATACCCATGGAGGTTTACTTGCTGCAGGAGTAAGAACATGGCCTCTAAGGTTGCAGACCTACAGGCTTGCTCATTCAAGCCATCAGACTACCATGTCTTGCTCTGCCCAAGGCATTAACTTCCTCATCCAACTTCTGAAAGAAATTAATGATTAAGGACGGAGGACAAAAGGTACTTGGGGGTTTCATGGGTTTCTCCATTGACATCTGGTCTCACCCTATTGGATCATGGGTTTTGAATAACTCCCCACCCTATCCCTTATGGAATCATGCCTTCATCTCTTTCACGTTTTCAATCCCATAGACAATTGTGGTATTTCTATTAAATTGTTCTTACATGATGTTTATAAATGTGATTTACTTAGTACATGAACCATAGGCATCAACCATGATCACATATACACAAAAAATTAATCATGAAATGGCATTTTCCTTGAGATCCTTGCCATGATTCCATACAATATTTACATAATGTACAATCAAAATACCAAGGGATCAAAACCAGGGTATTAAAATCCCCTCCTCCTTCAATAGCATTGTCTTCAGTGCTTTGAACAAAAATGTTGCACTGGAACTAGCTCAGTGCTCCCAAAAATTGAACCAAAATGGATGTGCCAATCGCACGGCATCCTACAGCTCCCAAGTAGCCTCATCTATACTTTAGTGCTCCCATTACACCTGTACCTGTCCAATGACTCGACTCTGAAACATGGTGACCTTCCTATCAAAGATTCACAATGGCTCAGTTTGGAACTCTCCCTCGGGTTCCACCTCAATCACATCTGAATCAATCACATGGTTAGGATCATGTACATATTTCTTAAGCAAAGAAACATGAAAAAAATTATGATCTCTAGTGCTAGTAGGAAATGCAAGTCTATATGCAACTGGCCCTATCCTCTCAAGCACTTCAAATGACCCACAGTATCTAGGGGGACAAATTGGCACAACTTCCAAGCTTCAAATAACTCTTATTTCCCCTCACTCTAAGGTAAACATGATCCCTAACACTAAATTCTCTGTCCACCCTATGCTTATCAACATAGATTTTCTGTCTGTCCTGGATTGCTTCTAGATTCTTCCTAATATTTTAAACCTCCTGCTCTATTTCCTTGAGAAATTATGGACCAAGCATAATCCTTTTAATTGTATTATCCCATGTCACAGGTGTCTTACACCTTATTCCATACAAGGATTCATATGGACTCATCCCCAAGGATGCATGTTATCCATTATTGTAAGAAATTTTGACCAAGTGTAAATAATCCTCCCACTTGGTTGGCTTGTCCATCACATACATGCAAAGCATGTATTCCAGCACTTCATTCACCCTCTCTGTATGGCCATTAGTCTGAGGATGGTAAGAAGTGCTAAAATTCATCTTTGTACCCAAATCTACAAACAATCCATTCCAAAAATTGGAAGTGAACTTGGCATCCCTGTCAGAAACTATTGCCTTAGGCAATCCATGCAACTTGAAAATATCCTTCATGAAGATTTTTGCAATGTCATCAATCTTATGTGTGGACTTAACAGGTATAAATTGTGTTTCCTTTATCAACTTTTCCACCACAACCATGATAGAGTCATGTTTTCTCCAATTCATTGACAACCCTGTAATGAAGTCCTTGGAAACAAATTCCAATTTCCATTCTGGAACTGGTAAAGGCTACAACAAAATTAGTGGGTATTGATGATCAACCTTTACCTACTGACATGTCATGCACCTTGAAATATACTCAGCAATGCCTTTCTTCATTCATGGCCAAAAATACTGCTTTCTGGCTGTAGCAATTGTCTTCAGATATATTGAATGACCATAATATGGAGCCTGATGGATCTCATCCATAACAAATCTCCTCAATTCTTCTACATTTTGAATATAAATTCTATTTTAAAAGGTAATAAGTCCATCTTCTTCCAATTTATATCCCTAATATCTCTTCTCAAGATATTGCTGCTGCAATTTATCCTTGACCTACACATACAATTCATCTTCAACAGTATGATTAGAAATCCGTTGTCTCAAATTTGACTGGAAAATTCTAAGAGATGCCAAGTGCATTTCATGCACCTTCATGCTGAGTGCATCAACCACTTTGTTCTCTTTTCCTTTGATGTGTTTGATCTCAAAATAAAACTCACATAAAAACTTTATCCATCTATCTTTCCTAGCATTTAGAGTAGGCTGATTGTTGGGTTGACTGGGGCAGACCCGGGTTTACTTTAATGTACCAACAATACCCCTAGCTCACTGGCCCTTTCGGCAACAGACCATAGAATGGCCGAAACTCTCACCTGAAGTGATCTTATATGGGGTGGCTGAAGACTCAAGTGTCTTCAACCGGGTTCTGTAGCATCCTAGGGTCTCGCAACTCTTCTTAGCCAGCGAGATCTCTCTACGACGGTGATCTCTCCTTCTAGCTGGCGCTAGTAGGGAGCGGACTCTTATCGCATTGCAGCTTCTAGAACAAGGTGCAAACTTACTCTTCTACTCAACCCTTCACCTATGATAACCCATATCGCAGCTCCTCAAACGATGCGATATCGCCTTTCTATGCTGTAATATGCCCTATAATGAGGCTCAATATGCGTATCAACTTTCAAGGTCCTACGACCTCCTTCCTAGGTCTAATAAATCTGTTAGTCTTCACAAGGGTGTTAAACCACCTCACTTAAACTTCTATAGTTTAAGACACTAACATCAACTACTCTCAACTCGCGGAACTCATATACCGGAGTCACTTAACACTGTAACTATCAACTATCATGAATCAAGCACTGATAAACTCATATACATGATACTTGATACATTAAACTTGCGTTTAACCTTTTATGTGTTATAAACTGAAGCATAACATACATACAATCATCAACTGATAAGCAACATTCATGTAATAGATGGAAGATAGAAAACAGGTAAAACACAATCACATGAACAATCGCACAACACACGGGTTTTACGTGGTTCACTTCCAGGGGGGAAGCTATGTCCATGGGAACTAGTTCTTATATTTATATCTTGAGAGAGTAAAAAAAGTTCCACTGCAACCTATTATGCAACTTGAGATCTTCCGGGAAACTCCACACACACAACCGAGAGCCCTTCTCTCTTAGATCTCTTCTCTTTCTATATTGCTTCCTTCTTACAATATACTCTTCCTCTCTCTCTCTCTCTCTCTCTCTCTCTCTCTCAATCCCTGCTGATTGTTACATTCATGCTCAAGGAGTTAGCTACTGGTTTCAGTAAGATAATATAGACTTTAACAATAGAACCAGAGCTCGACTCGAACAACAGCTAACTGACCAACTAGCTAATTGTCTATCAGAATGTTTATCTAGCTCTCTTTCTCTCTACTATCTAACCTTTTACAATACAAAATAAATGCTTATATAGGCAGCTTGAAGGTCTCACCCTGTTACAACAGTGTGGGCCTTTCCCAACAGTAACCCAAAAACCCTAACTGTGACAGTCGGCATATCTGTACTGTGGATTGCCGCTTACTGGTCACACTGCAGCTCTCTGCAGTCTTCCACACTTCCCAGTGCTGATTGTGGGTATGGGCACTGCTTCCTCGGTTGCTCCCCTTTTTTCCTTTGTCTTCAATACCTCAGCCCGTTTCTCCTTGTCTATTTATGAGGGTAGCTGAGACCTCTTGTCTTCGCCACTGCCTTAAGTGTAGTGGTTGAGCTCTCTCTTCTCGACCGCTCGAGTATTGTTTCCTTTGACTTTCTTCTTTCGATATAGCAGCTTTTCCTGTAGCTGCGAGGCCCTGCTCCAACAGTCCCCTAACACTTACTTGTGGCTCATTCTTGAGTCACTAACAGCTGGTTTCTCATGCTGTAGCTTCTCCTTGGCTTCCTACGAAGTCCTTGTAAGTCTCTGTCGAAGTCCTGTGACTTCTTTATCCATAGCTTCGACACACTCTTGTGCCGTTTCAAGCATAGCTTGACTAATGATGGAGTCTTCTATATCATCAATATCACTTTTTCTTGTAGTGAACTCCTTAACCTTCTGCTCAACCGCATCGACCAGCTCTGTGATTTGTTCCTGATATGGTTGAAGCAGGTTATTGAATTGTATCTCTTTTTCTCTCAACCACTGCACTTCCTATTGCAAATGGTTCATCTCTGTCATCTTCTTCATCTTTGAAAGAGCTCATAAGCTCTTGAATTCTTCCTTCATTGCTGCTGTGGCCTTCTCTATGTTCTGGATACTCTGCTACAATTCCAGTCTATCTGGGAGCTCGTCTAGCTCTAACCATGTCTTCATCGCATCAACTAGTAATGACTGTGTGTCATCTATGTGACTCTTCATCTATGTTGAAGTGAGTCTAAAGGCCTCTACCCTTGCTTCCTTGTCGTCCTGAGGTGTGCCTGGTGGTCGAGCCTCAAGCTCAGCAATCTGCGCTTTGTGGTATTCCTCCATCTTGGTCACTGTTTCTTTTGACTTTCTTCTTCTAAAATAGTAGCTTTTACTATAGCTGCTGGGCCCTGCTCCAACACTGATCAAAAAAATACTTCATACCACAATGCTCTGCCCTTAACTCAAACTTTCTTCCCATTAAGTAATTCCTCCACATCTTGATAGCATGTACTATGGCTACAATTTCTAAATCATTAGTGGCATTATTATTCTCACGATCCTTCAAATTCCTTAACTCATGACACACCACATGGATGTCCTACATAAGAACTCCTCTAAGTCCTTGACCACATGCATCAGTACACACCATGAAGTCCTTTTCTGGGTCTACAATCTTCAGAATGTGTGCACTTATGAGAATATGCTTCAGTTGATAGAATCTTTCCTCACATCTAGGTGTCCTTTAAAATTTTATTCTCTTCCTTTGCAAATAAGTGATTGGATGTACAACCCTCGAGAATCCTTCAATGAATCTCTTGTAGTATCATGCAAGGCTCATAAATGATCTTACATCTATCACATTTCTTGTATTACGCCAATTCATAATGGCTTGAATCTTCTCAGGGTCTACCGATATTCCCTCATCTGAGATGATGTGACCCAAATAATGAATCCTATATTTATATAAGTCACACTTGCTCAAATTTGAATACAACTTATGCTACCTGAGCAATTGCAAAACCAATTTCATATTTTCTTCATGTTCTTCCTCATTCTTTTAATAGATAATAATGTCATTATGGAAAAAAAGAACAAACTTGTCTAGATACCTGCTAAAAACATTGTTCACAAGGCACATAAATGTAGCTAGTGCATTGGTGAGACCAAATGGTACCACTACAAAATAATAATGTCCATACTTTGTTCTAAAGGCTATATTATGAATGTATTCATCCTTGATTCTTACTTGATGGTAACCAAACCTTAAGTAAATATTGGAAAACACCTTTTATCCTCTCATTTGATCAAAGAGGTCATCAATTCTAGGAAAAGGATACTTGTTCTTCACAGTGACTTTATTCAATTTCCTGTAATCAATACACAACTTGAGTGTACCATCTTTATTCTTTACAAACAACACTGGTGCTCCCCAATGAGACACACTTATCCTGATCTACTTCTTTTCCAATAACTCTTGCAACTGCATCTTCACCTCTAGCATCTTTGGTGTACTCATCATATAGGGTGTCTTAGACACTAGTGCTTATCATGGCACAAGTTCAATTGTGAAATCGATGTCCCTCTTTGGAATAATCCTTGTAACTTCATTAGAAAAAACCTCTCTGAATTCCTGTAACACATGAAAGTCCTCCGACCTAGGAGTTTCATTCTCTGTTTCCTCCAATAAGTGGGATGCATAGACTCTGAAACCTTTCCTACATAACTTCTCCAACTGCATGGCTGAAATTTGCATAACAAAAATCACCTTTGGAATTCCTTTCACAATCCTTAAGTTACCTTCTTCATCCAAGCTCTCAAAATTCTTGTTGTAACAATCAAGCTTGACTCTGTGTGCTTCCAACCAATCCATTCCAATGAGGAAATTGTAGGAACCAAGGGGTAGAACATTCAAATATACACAAGTGAATAGCCCATTCATAACCATCAGGAACTTTTCTACCACTTCACTGACCTTTCTCTTAGTCCCAGTGGCTAACTGAACTAACCATGACTTGCTATGCTTTAACTTCTTGAAAGCACAAATATAAACTACCCTAGGAGTAATATACCTGTGCATAGATCTAGATTCAATCAAAACAAAAATATATTTCTCAGCAATCTTACCTGCAACTTCGAGCATAGTTGACTAGTGATCTTCCTAGCGGTCCTCTAGTGCTGCATAAATCTTAGGGATTGTCCTTGCCACATGATTGATAGTATATGCTTCCTAAATTTTGTAAGTTGGACTTACATTCCCATCCCCAAGTGCACAATGCCTGTGTAGATGGGGTCCTCCACATTTCCAACATTGGATAGGTTCTCCAATCTCCTTTGGATCTCTTGGCCTTTCCCTCACCACTTTACTTAGCTGGATCACAGCTTGTGATGGCTGCATCTATTGATTCGTAAAGTTAGAAGGTTTGAAGCCCTTCTTCATCTGATGAGACTTCTCCTTTTTCCTGTCCTTCCATACCCTTTTGTAATCAAGTCTGTCCTTACTTTGCTCATAGAAATACTGAGCTTTCCTAATGGCCTCTTCTATAGTTCTAGGCTCATCAAACTCAATTCTGTCTTTGTAGGCTTGAGGTATTGTTACATCGAATTCTTGCACTCTTGATCCATGTGTTAACCCTTTTCCTAGTCCAATTTTTTCTTTGCTAAAGTTGATTGAGATTGAGTTTTTCCTGCCTTTTTTCCCTCTTTAGGAAGGTTGGCCCTCTTTTCCTTCATGCTAGAAGTGTTGAAGGCACTTTATCCATTCCTGCTAGGTGATCTGATGCCGATGCTCTCTCTCCCACTGCTAGGAGCACTAACAGTGCTTTTTCCCTTCCTGCTAAGTGCACCGGTGGAGTTTTGAGGGAAAAAAATGAAGATTCGAGACCCTTCTCGAAGGTGGATGAGGTGGTGGTTTATCCCTATTATCTAGGTGAGGTGGAATTTATTTTCCTAACCTATAGGAAATATCTCTTAGACTTCTCCTCCTAATCCTCAACCTATTCTATCTCTTTAGCCTTATAAATTGAACCCTCTGTCCATTTGGAAGAGAGGAAGGACTATGGTACTCTTATGAAGGTGGAATTTCTAGGTGGATTACTATATTGATTTGGAAGCTTTGGCTTGGATTGTTGGATGGAAGATTGCAACGTTAAGGCTAGGTTGTGATGTTCTCTCCTATATAATTCTATATATCTCCTTGATTACATTAATACAAAGCTCTTTCGATAAACATTTTCATGTTAATAATTTTTAGAGCTTCCTTCCTTAACTTTTGGCTTAGATCAATTATATGTTTGGATATACATATGCTGTTTGCTTGTTTCCACTTGCTTGATAGGGTTTTGCAGTTGTAGATATGAATATTCTGGAGCTTGGATCAAGAAAGAGAGAAGAGGATCTGCATATTTCAGGTAGGGGTCTATTCGTTACTTTGCATTTCCATTTGATCTAGGAAAGTAGATTGTATTCTATATTTGATTTGTTCTAGATCCACTTGGACTAGGGAGATCTGGCTTGATTCCAATTGAGTAGATTTATCTGATAACAAATTTGGTGACTCTGCTGGGGATCTTATATAGGTTTGATTTATTTTGTTTTTGATTTCAAATCTATTTATTAATCCTTTTTCTAGCCTCTAGAGAACTTCCCTCCTTTATAATTTGACTTTGAAGAGTGTCTTGCATCTTCTTGATGCTCTTTGGATCACTATCAAACCTTCTTCCCTTCTTCCATAGGAAATCTGGATTTTATTATGTTTTGTATCTCCACCGGCGTGCCTAGGTTGTGTAGACACAGCTCCATTAGTTTCACTTTTTAACATCACAAGTGTTGACTGTATTGGTGCTTTTTGCCTTAGAATAAAGGTGTTGTCGATGCTCTTACACAGTGTTATAGGTGCACTGGTCCCCTCATAGAAACATTTCTGTAGTGTTATAGGAGTGCCAGTCCCCTCATAGGCACTTTTCTGCAGTGTTATAGGAGCATCAGTCCCCTCATAGGTTCCTTTTTGCAATGTTATAGGAGCGTCGGTCCCATCATAGGCACTCTGGTGCAGTGTTGAACATGCATCACCCTTTGAAACTCAGTTTTTGGATTATATTTCCTTCATTTTTGGGTTTTGATTTGATGTATTTTGGTTTTTAGGTTGCATGTGATAGTCATAGACCCCCTAGATCCAATATTATCTCTTCCTCCCCTCAGTAATTGAGTCTTGGTTGCATTTTGGTTGTTTTGGAGCAATTCTTGATTGTTTTGGAGTTGTCTGGGTGCTTTTCATATTCCTTTTGATTTCTGAATGAATGGAGTGTTGTAGGTGTTCTCTCTTTTTCTGTTTGTAGATCTAAGAAGAGAATTATTCTTTTCTTTATTGTTCAGATTCATGTTTGTTTGAAGAGGAAACTCAATCGAAAGAGAATCTCATGTATGAATTCAGAGGTCTTTTCAAGAATTGTATTTGATGTTGATCTTTAAAATCTTCATAGTTTCCTTTGACTAGAACTTGGTTTTCTTAGATCTCTGATTTCTGTCTTGTTTTAACAGAAAACTCTTTCCCTACCTTAGGTAGTTTTGATCGAAAGAGAAATGTGCATTGTCATGTAGCTAGGATTTACATTCTTTTTACATTTCCTATATACAAATCATGCATCCACTTAACTGCTCAAGATAAAAGTAACGCTAGCTTCAGAGATAATTTTAGGGGCGAATTTTAGCCCAATGGGCTATTTTTCCATGTTTTTCTCCCATAAAAGATTCATCATTTTTCATTTTTTGAAGCCCCATTTCGCCCAATTTTGATGGGGTAAAATTTTTTCACCCTAAAAATCACCAGATTATTATATAAACGATATAAAATCCTTGGAAATTAAAATATTTTTTGAAAAATATCGCCAATCATTTTATAGTTGGCGTTTTAAGAATTGGTAATATTTGCCAGCATTTATACACTTTTAAATAGGTATGGTTCCTTAAAATCATCCCTGGCTAGCTTAGGTTTAAAATCATTTAGTAACTGTGTGTAACTTAGTGACATGTTTAGGCATTGTAAAATGTATCAGTTGTCGTTAATTTGTCTGCACTACAACCCAAGGCTCGTGCGGTTCTTCCACATACCGTTAGTATATTGAACGGCCTTTCACATAACCTTGAGGTATATATAAAGGTAATTCACGTGCTCGATTGTATACAGGAAGGCCCCTTGTGAAAACTTGTGCATTATACATCACTACTACCGATTTGAGATCCCTCGTACCTAGAGTATATTGGGAGACCCTCTTAGGATTCCTATGACCAACTGAGTTATCCTTTTGGCATGTCCTGTGAGGTTCATGAATTTTGATCCACTCCTATTAACACAGTTTTCTTGTGGCTTTTAGACTTGAGTAGTGTTTGATCTTGTGTGGTATTTTAGAGATTCTTAGAGAGATTAGATATGGGAGACTCTCCTAGGACCACCATTCAAGAGAACCCTTTTCAAGGTATGTCTTTTGTTTCTCCCCCTTGTGGAGCTGTTATTCCTCCTTTCATGGCCACTTTGAATCTTCCCGAATTGACTATAGGATTACATGCATGGTTATTCTCCAATCCTATCATACCAAATGCACCCTTTGTATTAGATCCTGGTCCCTTACCGCATGAGCATAAACCTCATGTTAACCCTTTGTATTCTTCCTTGGATGTTAAATCAACCTCCCTTTCTTCCTCTTCACCTGTTGAAAACTATAATGTTAGTAAATGGGAAGGTAAGAAGAAGACCAAACAAAAGCTAAGAAGAAGAACACTAAGAAAAAGGTCATCGCTCAAACCTCTGACCTTCATGTTCCAATCCCACCAGCCACTGATCATCATGTTAGGAGTATTGATGTACCTATTTTTGGCATGTGTAAATTTAAGTGCCCTTGTATAATTTGCAAGGGTGATCACCTTCTCAAGGACTGTCCTGGTCTTTCCCTTGTGTCAAAAGTGTGGTTTACACATCCTGTGTCATCAGTCTCTGATCATCATGCCGATGATTCCCTGTCAACTAGTGACTCTTTGGTCAAGAGTTGAAAAGGAAAGGTCAGATATCCTTGCTTTCTATGTAAGCATATGCACTGCACTTACCTTTTTTCTTGCGTGGATGAAGCTTCAAAGTTGTTGGAAGAACTTGCTATTGCTTAGCAATAGCTTCCAACCGGTTATCATAAGTTGTCTCTTGACACTTCATTGGTTGATCAAGTGGTTAATACAATTCCATCCTTCTTTGATCCCACTCTTTCATTGAAGAGTGAAGCTCAAGTGGTCGATCTAAGTTCATCCTTGGTCAATCCCACTCTTTCTTTGAAGAGTGAAGTTGAAGCGGTCAATCCAAGTCCATCCTTGGTTGATCCCACTCTTCCTTTGGAGAGTGAAGTTAAAGTGGTTGATTCGATGTTATCTCCACCCGATCCCACTCTTTCGTTAGAGAGTGTTGAGACTAAAGTAGTCCCTTCGACACAGTCTTCATCTTGTCCCTCTCTTCTAATTGAGAGTGAAAACCATCTTGCTGAAGTTTTCATAGTTAGTTATGATTGTTCTATGCAAGAAGAATTTTTATCTCTTTCAATAGAACCCTCTCTGACTAGTGAGGTTATTTCCTTTGATTGGAGTAACCTAAAATAATATTGTCTTCATTCGAGTGTTCCTTTCCAGATAGTTGTGTCAGTTATTGCTAAGAATATAATTCACACTATCGTTGATGAAGGGGATTCTGTTAGGATTCTATCCTCTACTGCTTGGAAAGCCATAGGTTCTCCTCCACTTGTGCTAGCTACCAATCAGATTTTAGATTTTAATCGAAGACCCACAACACATTTAGGGATCCTTCCTCAGTTTCCCATTACTTTGGAAGAAAAAAATATCTGTATCAATGTTATGGTAGTCCAAGGTCCCTTAGCTTTTAATATTCTCCTTGGGTGTGATTATGTTTACACCATGAAAGTTGTAGTGTCCACACTCTTTTGAGTGATGTATTTTCCCCATGATGGGAAGATTGTGAATTTTGATCATATTTCCTTCATTAAACCTGATTATCATGTGACTCCTAGTCATTAGACTTCCCTGAATGTACCGCATGTTCTTATGCTTCCTTCCCCTTCTAGTTATCTTCTTCCCATCATAGGTAAAATGGGGGGCATGGATCCAGCCTTTGGATATCATACTGGAGTTAATTCGCTAGCTTCTTATGTAAGGGGGAAACCCACCAACCTATGGACATCATGTTGGATTAGAACTTGTTGCGATCATAGTTCCTATTCTATGTCAATCTCGTTAAAAAATGAAACAGACATTGTGATAATAGTTCCCAATTTATGTCAAGCTATTAAAAAATGAAATAGATGATTGTGAGCATAGTTCACATTCTGTGTCAAGCTCATTAAAAAATGAAATGGATGTCCTCAACCATAGTTACTTTCTGTTTCAAGCTTGTGTAAAAATGAAACAGGTCCCCTCAAGCGTAGTTACTTTCTGTTTCAAGCTTGTGTAAAAATGAAACAGGTCCCCACAAGCATAGTTAATTTGTGTTTCAATCTTGTGTAAAAATGAAATATATTCCTATGAGCAGTGTTTATTCTTAGTTTCAAGCTCGTTAAAAAATAAAACTAATCTTGAGCACAGTTCCCTTTTTGTGTCAAGCTCGTTAAAAAATGAAACAGATTCTTCCATTGTGTCAAGACTCAATGAAGATTGGGGGGCATGTACCCTATCTATTTATTAGTGTTAATTTACTTGACAGTTATACTGTCAAAAAGTACCAACCACTGGAATTCATGTTGGGAAATCACCCGTCAATGGGAGTCCTTTTGAGCATACCTTCTTTAGTTTCGAGCTCTTTAAACCATGAAACGACCCTTTTGAGAACAGTTCATTTTCGATTTCAAGCTCGTTAAAAAATGATGAATGTTTCCTTAAGAATAATTTACCTTTCTATTTCAAGCTTGCATAAAAATGAAACCATGTTTTGAGCATAGTTCTTATTCTGTTACAAGCTCATTAAAAAATGAAGCAAATACCCTGAGGATTCTCTCAACTGATCTTCGAGCTCGTTAAAAATAGTAAGATGGTGTTGAGCTTACTTTATCTCTTTTTTGTTCTTTGGTTCAAACATGAAAAAGGTTCCGAGTTCCTTTTATACCTTTCTCATGCTCGTTAAAAACTCAGTTAAGAGGTATCAAGTATAGTTTTACTATTTTTCAGACTTGTTAAAATTAGATTATGAAAAAAGAACTCATTTCGGAGTTATATTTAAGATCTTTTTAGTCTGCTTAAAAACACAAAAATATTTCCAAGTGATATTGTTACATTCACACTTGTAAAAGAATCCGAACGGTCGACTAGTTGGGGGTAGGTTATCTCTTTTTCAGACCAACTATCCTTATTTACGAAAAAGGACCTTTTAGAGTCTTCTTAGTCATTTCAGACTCTCTAAATATGAAATGAGAAATGAGTTTGCTTTCATTGGACTCGTAAAATCAAACGACGAAGGACCCTTTTTGGGAACGAACCCATCCTTTCTCAGGTTTGTAAAACATATGAGATTGGACTTGTCCGAAAAATAAGCTATATCAAGCATTTGTTACCCTTTTCCAGCTCATTAAAAAGCAAAGAGGAACTCATCAATCATGATGGGGAAATTAAGGAAAGAGTTTGTATTTTGTTATGGCAATACATAGTCACTATTAAACATGGCACTCATTTGCATATGCATTCCAGTAATTGGGTAGTTAGTTTGTCTTTGAGTTCTGCTAATTCCTAGAGTATTCTTACCTCCTTTAAGTTGTCCAAGAATACTTTCACTATCATTTGCATTGGGGGATTGGTATCATTCTCATGTCAATACTACCAAGTCATTTCATGCCCATGTTCAAGAGAAGTTTGGTCATTTATCCATTATATGTAGTCAGTTTACCATCTATCATGTTGGTCATCCTTGAGTCAGTTTCATACATCACTCTGTTGTCCGATTTACTCCAAAACATATTTGATCGTGTTTTGTGTTGATGATAGGGGATTCCTTAGATGGGTCTATTCCTGTCGACTTCAACTCTTTATCTAGGAATTAGACTTAGAAACCAAGTCAAGTACCTTGGGCCTGCATGCCTTAATGGTAGGTTACCTCACTTTCAACATGATTTTACATCGCTGACTCTTGATTGAAAGATCTCATTGAGTGTTCGACTCCAAGTCCTTTATTCACATTCAATGGTATGTACTGAGATACCTTAGGAATCATTGACATCAATGGTGATTTCCCTCGCACTTGTTAAAAGTTTACATCATTCACTGGTAATCAAGTGGTTTCTACCATGTTCGACATCAAGACATTGTAATCACATGGTTATATTTGTATCACTACGGGTTCGGCTTGAAGACCCTGGGTTGTCAGTCATCTTCACCCAGGTTGTGATGGAGTTTGTTTGAGTCATATTACATGGATCCACTTTTTTATTGGTTGTGGTTGTGTTATCATCTCATCATGGATCTACGCTTGTGTCTAGTAGCCATGATTATGTTCAGTCGGTCTCTACTACCATGGATCTACATTGTATTGGTCAGCAGCCATGTTATGAGCCATTTGAGATTTGAGTCAGTGGTACTGCAACAACTTCCAACCAACATCCTTGCCTTATATTTCTTCACTTTGCAAAGAATTCACCTATCGCATTCCTCTAACTTCATGCTTTGGGGGGCATTCTATTACACTGAAATATTTCACTCTTGATCCATGTGTTAACCCTTTGCCTAATCCCCAAATTTTGCTCTGCTAAAGTTGATTGAGATTGAGTTTTTCCTGCCTTTTTTACCTCTTTAGGAAGGTCGACGCTCTTTTCCTTCATGCTAGGATTTCCAAAGGCATTTTCCCCTTCATTCTAGGTGCACTGATTCTGATGCTCTATCTCCCACTGCTAAGAACATGGACAACATTTTTTCCCTTCCTGCTAAGTGCATCGGTGGCATTTTGAGGGTGAAAAACGAAGATTCGAGACCCTTCTCGAAGGTGGATGAGGTGGTGGTTTATTGCTATTATCTAAGTGAGGTAGTATTTCATTTCCTAACCTATAGGGAATATCCCTTAGACTTCTCCTCCTAATCCTCAACCTATTCTATCCCTTTAGCCTTATAAATTGAACCCTCTCTCCAATTGGAAGAGAGGAAGGACTATGGTACTCTTATGATGGTGGAATTTCTAGGTGGATTACTATCTTTCTTTGGAGGCTTTGGATTGGATTGTTGGATGGAATATTGCAACGTTAAGGCTAGGTTGTGATGTTTTCTCCTATGTAATTCTATGTATCTCCTTCATTACATTAATACAAATCTATTTCCATAAACATTGTCATGTTAATAATGTTTAGAGATTTATTCCTTAACTATTATCTTAGATCAATTATATGTTTGGATACACATATGATGTTTGATTGTTTCCACTTGCTTGACAGGGTTTTGCAGCTGTATATCTAAAGATTCTGGAGCTTGGATCAACAAAGAGAGAAGAGGATACACATATTTTAGTTAGGGGATCTATCTGTTACTTTGCATTTCCATTTGATCTAGGAAAGTAGATCGTATTCTGTATTTGATTTGGTCTAGATCCACTTGGACTAGGGAGATCTAGCTTGATTCTGATTGAGTATATTTATCCGATAACAGGTATCCCACTCAGAAAATGTTGGATTTTCACTTTTTCATCCCTGATGTACTTGACATACTTAACATTTCCAAAAAATTGTTGGCATACTCTTCCGTGGTCTGTTGACCCAATTTCATCTCATGGAATTCTTTGATCTTGTCATAAAAGTACCTATCTGAGAGGTATTTCTACTTGAAATACTTCTTGAACTGTTTCCACTCAATCTTCCTGTCATTGATTTTCTTCACCTTTCTGAGGTGCTCCCACCATATGGATGCTCTGCCATTCATATTGAAGATGGATACTCTAGCCTTCATATTTCCTGAATAGTCTTGGACTTGGAAATATTTCTTCATCCCAAGAAGCCAAGCTTCAGCTTCTTCACCAGTATTTATCTCACCATTAATGGTAGCAAGTATTTCCTTTTTAAATTCATCCTATGAATTATTTCTATAGCATCTCTTCCTCTTATCTCTGTGAGATGAAGAGCTTGAATCCCTAGTGTATCCTTTAGAGTCAGAAGATCCACTAGAATACCATCTTTTTCTTCTGGGACTGCGCTTGCTACCTTATGGTTTTTCTTTCTTATGCCCAGGATATATCTGATTTCAAATGTCTATCAAGCTCTAGAACATGGCTGCATTCAGCTGGTATTGCTCTTCCTAATATTTAATTAGACTTCTCATGGTGGCTGCAATGTCTGGTGGGGTTTCTTGAAATCTTCTGCCATTAGACTTTGTCTCATCATTTCCCATTCTGAAGTTTTCTCCAATAACATATTCCTCATGCTCATAGGGATTCAGAGCCTCATAACTGTCATAGGTTCTCATGGATGAGTCAAAACCAGCCCCCTTTTCCAATCTGCACTATGAATCTGCAAAATGTGTTAACACATCATTTGTTACATACTTTCATAATCAAAACCACTTACCCACTTCCCATGTCAGTTTTCTTTGTTATGAAACTAATAATATGCTATAAACCATTAACCAACAGTTTTTTAACTATTAAAATTGTCCCATTGAGGCCCAATGTTGTAACCATGAGCTCTGATACCACAATGTAACATCCCCATACCCAACAATGCAGATAATTAAAAACAATTTCTTTAAGAACACTTGTTCCCTTTTCAAACACCGAGCATGGAAGTTAACTCATTCTTAAAAATTCATTCTTAGGCTTAAGAACTGATGTACATTAACGTAACAGTCATTTTTCCCTTGACAGATCCCTTATGTGACCAAAATGAACATTCTTGCACGAGACCTGTCTTTTCATAGTTTGCGTTCTGCACTCCACTTTTCGTCTTCCGACCTCAGAAGCTGGAAGTCAGAAACACAATGTGCAAAGGAAATTTTAATGCTCTTTCACATTTATCCTTCTACACTTTCTCTTTCTTCCTTCCATACTGTGGGACTCAGAAATCAGAGCTCAAATGTGTGAAGGAACATTCAACGAACTTTCTACCTTCTGCCTTCTGCCTTTTGCTTTCCACCTTCCGCACCTTAGAACTCAAAAATAAAAAATTCAATGCATGAAGGAACATTCAATAGAATTTCCTCCTTTCTCCTTCCACACTTTCTCTTTCCACCTTTCATAGCTCAGAAATCATAAATCAAAAACTCAATGTGCGACAAAAGTTTCAATGGTCTTTCCATCATCTACCTTCCACCTTCCGCTTTCCTCCTTCCACACCTCAAAAATCAGAAATCAAAAACTCAATGCATGAAGGAACATTCAATGACATTTATTCCTTCCACCTTCCACCTTCCACCTTCCTCTTTCCACCTTCCACACCTCAAAACTTAGAAATAAAAATCTCAAATGTGTGAAGGGACTTTCAACAGTCTTTCTACCTTCCTCCCTTCGTACTTTTTCTTTCTGTACCTCAAAAATCAAAATATAGAAACTCAATGTGCGATGGAACATTCAATGGTATTTCTACCTTTCGCTTTCTGCTTTCCACCTTCCAGACCTCAAAACTCAAAAATCAGAAACTCAATGTGCGAAGGAACATTCAGTTTCCTTTATGCCTTCCGCCTTCGACCTTCCACCTTCCGAACCTCAGAACTTGGAAATCGGAAACTCAAATGTGTGGAGGGACTTTCAATGGTATTTTTTCCTTCCACCTTCCACACTTCCACTTTCTTCTTTTTGCACCTCGAAAATTGGGAATCAGAACTTCAATGCATGAAAGGACATTCCTCGTTCTTTTGCCTTCCACCTTCCACCTTTCACAGGCAGACCCCGGAAGCCGAAAAGCCCTACTTCCTGCCTTAAATTTTCTTATAATTTCCTCCTTCATCTTTCCACTTCCTACAGGAAGATCCCAGAAGTTGGAAATACCTCTTTCTTCTTTGATTTGAACTTATTTCTTCCACATTCCACTGCAGATCTTAGGGTGTAGGAAAACAATAATCTACCTTGTTCAATATTCCCTTTTTAGTTTCCTTCCTTCCTCCTTCTACAGGTGGATTCCAAGGGGCAGAACTCAAGGATTCTTTCCTTAGCTGCATTTTTAGCCTTGTGATAGGATTATAGCCTCCATGAACTTGGGAAAATGCATCACAGAAACACAAGGCATGTACACAAATAAAATGCAAGAAGGCATACCAGAGGTAAACCTCTACTTAGCCATTAGTAATCATTCAACATGATCATAATAACTCATAAGAAAAATGCATGGCATAAACAAGCATAACATAGATCCTTATCTTGATGATTAATATGGCTCACAAATAGCTAGTTGAATGCAACATTCCACCCAACCATAGGCCAGTGTGTTCATTACTCTCTCAACACACTATCACGCCAAATATGGGCATGACTCCCACAAGGAACTAGGGACAACATGATTACACACAACTAGGCCAAAATACACACACAGTCAAGCCAACCTTTAGTTGGGTTTATCGGTCTGTCCATCCAGGCCAACACCAAGTTGGGTTCATCAAGCTACAAGAATACAAGCCAAACAATGCTGGTTTTGTCATGCTTACTCATCCAAGGCAACAAATAGTTGGGTTTATCATACTATCCATAGTTAATCCAACTTCCAAAATAAATACCAACCAAGTCACCAATGGGTTTACAAGGAAATCAACCAAGACATCATTCACAGTGGGTTTATCACATTGTCCAGCTAATCCACATATGGGTTTATTAGGAACTCAGCCAATCCATTGTTTGCATTGGGTGGATTAAGCGACATACATACAATCCTAACAATGGTGTTTTATCAAGCTTACTCAGCCAAGTCGGCATACAGTTGGATCTATCAGACTATTCACATTCAATCAAACTTCCAAAAAAGGGACCATTCAAGCCACATATATGTTTATCAGGAACAAATCCAAGCCATCATTCATAGTGGGTTTATCAGATTGACCATAGTTAATACAATCTTCCAAAATAAGGACCAACCAAGACAAAGACGGGTTTATCAGGAATCCATCCAAGCCATCATTCACAGTGGGTTTATTAGGTTTTCCTTAGTTAAGGATTGCGCATGGCCACACAACACAAAACATAGGTGAGCACCCTAGAGCCAAAAACGTAGTTCTACCAGCAGTGCAAATGAATCCAACATTCAACATGACTCAATAATGAAGGAATGGTGTTATACACCTGAATGGCACCTCTCCGTCCGAGTGCCGACATCCCTCATGTTGGCACACAAAAGGACATCTATGGATAGAGGTTTGCCCAAAACACTATAGCTTGGCTTATGATGAAATACATTCCTTATATACCCAGCTAGTTACTTTGCTATTTTACTATGTTGAGCTATATTCGCGACTCTTCTCTTATACAACTCGCGAGTCATTCGCGAGTCCCGGTTGATGCAAGTCGCGAATCTATGTATTCGCGGGTTGCCATTATGATAAGTCATTAATCATTCACGGGTTTCTCTACTACATACCCGTGAATGTATCTCTTAACATTTAAACATAAAACATGCGTTAATTGGAGATTAGTTAACTCATTTAACTTAATTTACTTAACTGTTACAACTTCCCCAACCTTCGAGAACTGTCTTATTTCACCCATATAAATAGAGGCCTTGGGGAGGGTGTTGGTTACCTACACTTGGAGAGAAACGTTATGCTGGTGGATTTTATACAGAATTCTTTGGAGCAGTGGAACTTAGAATCCTTTGGTTGCAGAGGAGTCCTTGTCTCAGGCGTTGGGTTGTAATCTGAACTTCTTCATTATTGATAATAAAGAGAATCCTTCTTCCATATGTGTTTCATCTGTATTGGTTTGATAAATGTTTATGTTTATGCATCTTATATGTGATTTATCTAACCTTCTTATATATATATGAATCATCTTGTATCTGGAAGATTGTTTCTTGACAGGTGAAAGAGGAGCAACCTTGAAGACTTTGAAGGTGAAGCAGAGCGGAAGAGGACTAGCAAGGATCGACCTTCAATAATCGAGTAAGTCTTTCTAATCCTCCTATTTCCTTTACTGCACTTTAGAGTCAATTGTCTGCAAGTAGATTGAGTATGTTGGTAACCCCAGACCTTAGGTTATTAGGTGTGTAATCCTGTACAACAGAACTGGCGACTCTGCTGGGGAGCCCGGACTGCTGTAGGTTGTTTTCTATCCCCCTGACCAGTCTTTTCCTGTAAGTCTGTGTGTGATCTGTTATCCTGGTTCTTATTTGCTTCAGCATTTGAAAGTCTTTGGTTTTTCTTGGTTTTTTAGAAAAATTCTATACCCATTTGCGGGTTGTCCTTCTAAATAGTCGCGAATACAGGGTTGAATTCGCGGGTTGTAATACTAGACAGTCGCGAATCATTTGCGAGTTGCTCTTATTGACAGTCGCGAATACTCCTGGAAGTAGGGATTTTTAAGATAAGTTTTGCTTGTTCTTTTCTTTGTTTAGTCCCTGTTTCTGAGTATACTTTCTTTAAGAATGCTGTGTAGTTGGTCTGAATACTATTGGTGATCACATTTCTCTGCTTTTTCGGAAGCTCTTGAGTCTTTTTTCTTGGTTTATTTACTGTTGGCATCCTGGAGTATTTTGGCCTGTTTGGGTTCTGAGGTTAAAGTGTCTTGGTCCAGATCAATAATCAGGGTCTTGGGCTCTATTTTTCCAGTCTGTCTTCTGACAGTGGCTGGTTGTCACTTGCCTTTGTAAGTCTGCAGTGATTTTTGTCATTGTTTGCACCCAAGCTAGGGTTCCTAGCCTCCCTTTCCTGGTGGTCTTTTGGTCCTATTAGCCTGTCTGCTTCAGTTTGTTGCTTTTATACAGTTTATAAGTTTCAAGTTCGCTCAAGCATAGTGCATTGTAGATGCATAGTAGAATTTTGATTATTTTTAAAAGTGAAAAGAAAACATAGTTAAAGATTTTGCATTGTGATTTTGCATAAGTAGTGTTTATTTCAATTTAAAAATATTATATCAAAAACTACAAAAACATAGGCTTAGTTTCTTTCATCGTTGCTTTCAATTCATCCATACATATTTGCAAAAAATTAAAAAGAAGTTTTCTTTTATAATGGTAATTTTGTTTTGAATACACCTTTACTTTCATTTATTTCTTGTTTGAGTCAAAACATCATACAATATACCACTCCATTTCCTCTTGAGTAAAGAACAACCCTTTAAAATAAACGCATAAATTAAAATTTACTAGTAAGTTTTTGTTTTTAGGGGCCTTTCACCTACTAGCTTAGGCTAGACTTGTGGGCTAGGAAGTGTAAGCTTCCCACAAGTTATAAAACTCAGATGTAGTGGACCTTTATTTAGGTAAATCCTTGACTTTATTGGCTGTATCTGGGAAGCTCCTCTCAAACGGAAGTTAAGCACTAGGCCACGTGGAGGCTTGGACAGAGGAGATAACCCTCTGAATCCTTGTCAAAACGTAACTCGGGACTTTTATGCATCTGGGGATTCTGTCCTAGACAGAGTTTCGGGCTCAGCTACCCTGCCCATGCATACGAGTTCGGTTGATGACTGTCCCCCCAGACTGTTGATATTGCCAAGGTAGCCTTTAGTCTCTTGTATTTTTAGGGTTCATACCTAGGTAAACCAGAAGGTTATTTCTGGTTCACCTTGAATGGGATTGGAAGGCAACCCTTGTTGAAAGTGTAGGAGGGCGGTGGGTGATTCCTCCGCTTGTGCCTAAGAACCACTTCAAGGACGCCAAGTAATCGTTCATCAGCTTTATTCGGGAAAGTATATCTTTTAACCTGGTTTGATTGCTTGAGACTTTAGGAATTTTTTAGTGTATGCTCGGTGGTTTTCCTATGTTTAGTTGGCCTTAGGGTGTGATTTGTCAAATTTTTAATTCTGGAGGACCAACCTGTTAGAAGGTCAAGAAGGTTGAGAAACCTTCCTCCTATCACTGCATTGGAGCCTCCACCTTTATTTCAAAGGCGGAGATTAGGCACAGACGGTTCATTTGAACCTGTATGAATAAGTGAAGTTCTTGGTGAACCAGAACTCATTGCTAACCATTTCAATCTTGACACAGTTGAGATAGAAGAATTGCAGACTTACGAGTTTGCAAGAAATTTTAACTCCCCTTTGACTGATTTAAATGATCCTGTGATCGTCCAGGTTAGACCATTTGATTCACCAGTGCTAGGTGTCCCTGTGGGTAGGACCATGTCTTCAGTGGAAGAAAGTCCTTTTATGTTCACCTCAACCATTCCGGTTGAAGGGGTACTACCTCCCCCGGTCAGTGCCCCTAGATCTAGTTTTCCTTCTACACCTTTGACTCCAGCGAGCCGGGTGGTTCAACCATCGGTTCACTCCAACATAGGAGGTACTTCTTGTGACATGGTTACTGGGATCCCCAATATATCTACTATTCCTTCTTCCTTCCCTTACACTACCCAGAGTGGTCCGGTAGGATCCTCGGCATTTGTCCAAGGATTTCCTTGGAATGGGGGGCACATTCCCCCATCCAATCCATACGTAGGTCCATCTCCTTCATATGTAGGAGTGCAGTTTGGGAGCAATACCTCTTATGGGCAAAGCTTCCAAACCCCTATTTCGGTCCCATACACGAGCTCTCCCTTTTCGCTATTTAGCGGAGGGATACCTACTCCTGTCTTTCAGTCTCCTATTTCTATGGGGATGGCCCAAACTTCTTACACTGCACCTCCCACACAAAATCCTATGGCTTACAGATGGAATCCATTTCAAAGCAACCTTCCCACTTCACAACCGGTGGCTGGGGGCAACCCCACTTTTACCCATGGGCATTCGGGGGCAGGTCCCTCAAATCCCCAAGCTGGCACATTTACTACCCCGGTTAGGCCCAAACTTCCTTTCCTGGCAACTTTGAATTTGCCATACTTGTCAAAATTGATGAATGACCCGGTGAGGCATGACCCCTTGTGGCCACCTATTCCCACCAAATTGCCATCGGACATCCCTACGTTTGAAGGTAAAGCTGGTGAAGATCCTAGGGCACATGCCACCACTTTTCACTTATGGTGTTCTTCCAATTCGTTGAATGAGGATTCAATTAGATTGAGGCTATTCCAGAGGACCTTGATAGGTATGGTGGCAAAATAGTATATTGAATTGCCTTTTGCTACCTTTAGTAGTTTCTGGGATTTGGCTAGTGCTTTCCTTAGCCACTTTCAGCTTCCGGTTCGATACGATTTCAGAATGGACTTGTTGTCTACTTTTAGACAAAACAAGGCTGCCCACATCTCGGATCATATCCAAGAGTGGAGGAGGCGAAAGAGCCTTATCAAAGCCACCATTCGTCCCGAGTTTCTATTAGAATGGTTCCTTAAATCACTGTTGCCATACATATCTAACAATGTTTCCACATCAGGAGTAACAAATGAAGAAGAAGCCATACTCAGGGCCCAGCAATTAGACTTGATTTATTCACAATCTGGGATCTTGTATGAGATCATCCCTGAAGCACCGAGGCATTCACACGAGGTGGAGAAGCCTAATTCTGGACCCCATGCCGATGGTGTGGTTGGGTCTGTTAACTCTCCCACTGTAGAGTCTTTGACTAAGCAACTTCACCAGTTGTCTGTCAAACAGTCTACAGCGGAGGCAGCAAAGGCTGCCCCCTCTCCCCAGAATGCAAATGTTTTTGCTCAAACCTCTCAGAAGGGAAATCAGCAGCCCGTCGGAAAGAAAAAGAAAGGTAAGAAGGGAGAGGGAAACCAAAACAAACCAAAGCCCACGAACAATGCTGATGGGGGAAAAAAGGAAAAGAAGAAGGTCAATTTCCCTTGTAAGTTGTGCCAAGAGGACCACCTTACTCATCTTTGTCCCCTTATGGATCAAGCCCAGAAGCTTCTTAAGGCTCAACAACCGGCTGTCCTGAAGGATCCTTTTCCCCAAGGATAGAACTCTGCTTCAGCTTGTAATGTAGCAGGGGGCACTCAAACTGCCCCTGACCCTAATTATATCAACATGGTATGATCTTCAACTTTGTTGCAGACCAGGAACAAAAATTATGAGACTGACACTTATGAGAAGGGTAAAGTTGTAGTTGAAACTTCGAACCCTCTCACGATAGAAAAACCTGCCGAAACTATGTCGAAGATACCGAAAGGTGTTTTCAAGAAGACTTTGCTTAACCCTGACGCTAGGGCTACTTCAAACTACTCCGTGGTTGAAGACTTAGCTCAAAACCCTTGTGCAATGTCAGCTTTAGAGGTGTTATAGAGTTGTCCTGCCCAGCGGGATGCTCTCTTAGCAGCTTTAGGTAGCATGGATTCTTCGAGTCTCATGGTGAAATTCAATCTATCTGATGTCAAAATTCGTTTTCCTTACTATGTAGCCCTATCAATAGATGTCGTCCATGGTGGTAACACCATTGGAAGGGAAGTGGTTGATGAGGGAACCTCTACATGTGTTCTGTCCCTGGCCTGTTGGAAAGCTCTTGGATCCCCAGAGCTGGTCCCATCAAACACTTTATTTACTGCTTTTGATGGAAGGTCCTTCCATCCTCATGGTATCCTATCGAATTTTGAGATTAAGTTGGCAGGAAAAGCAGTGTCTGTTGAAGTAGAAGTGATTGATGCTCCCTTGGACTATAATTTGCTTCTGGGAAGGAATTGGACTTATGCAATGTCTGCTGTTGCATCGGCTGTTCTTCGTGTCGTGTTTTTTCCACATGAGGGCAAGTTGGTTACTGTTGACCAACTTGATTTTACCCGAAAAGGCCATTTAAAGTCTAAGGAATCCACTGTGCCATTGGTTGATCAGGCCAAACCTACTGCACAGAGCTTGGGGGCTGGAATGTATGCATCATTGATGGGCACATTTGACCTTCCATCCCCAGTGAATTACATTGGTTCTACTAGTGTGGGGAGGTCCATCGCTATGGTTGTCGATAGGACTGATCCTTGGGTCCTCCCAACTACCCATGAACCGGAAGTTCCCTTATCGGTAGTAGAAGTCACTTATCAAGCTATCACTCAAGCTGCTACTGATCCCATTCCAGATCCTCTAACAGTCTTGGATGATCTGGAAGAAGTTTATTTGCCCGCATGGGCGGAAAAATATTTACATTCCATAGATTGCTTAAATACCATTTTACCTTCCGATGAAGCTATTCTGGAAGCTATGAGTGGACGTGATAAGATTTGTGAGGATCTTCATCATTGATCCTATTTTCTTCAAGATCTAAGCAGAATAGAAAACCAAGAGTTTCGTGTGAGACTGTCAGCTGATGTTGATATACCTCTTAACCCTTTGCCTAGGGAAGGAGTGTTTGCCGAAGGGAATATGGAAAACATTTCCGCCACTATACCTATCAACATCTCTGTGAACCCAGATGTCATGGAAAACATCTATATAGGTGCAAACTGCTCTCCAGAGGAGATTGCTATCTACACTGCCCTTTTCAAGGAATTTCGCGATATCTTTGCTTGGTCATATGAGGAGATGCCAAGCATTGATCCATCTATTGTTCAACATGAAATACAAACCTATCCTGATGCCAAGCCGATTCAACAGAAATTAAGACCCATGAACCCGCGTAAAGCGGCGGCTGTGAAGGCAGAAGTTGAAAAGCTGTTGAAAGCTGGTTTTATATATCCCATAGCTTTGACTGAATGGGTGTCCAACCCCGTTCTTGTTGATAAAAGGAAAGGGACTATTCGCGTTTGTACAGACTTTAGAGACCTCAATAAAGCCTGTCCTAAGGACAATTACCCCACACCATTTATTGACCATATCATAGATGCATGTGCGGGGAGTGAGGTGTTCTCGTTTATGGATGGTTTCTCCGGCTACAATCAAATCCAAATCAAACCGAAAGACCAACATAAAACCACTTTCATTTGTCCTTGGGGTACATTCGCGTATAGAAAAGTGCCCTTTGGATTGAAAAAAGCTAGGGCTACCTTTCAATGGGCTATGAACTTTGCTTTTCATGACATAAAAGCCATTGTTGAACCATACCTTGATGATCTTCCCGCACATTCTCGCAAGAGGATCCAACATCCAGATCATTTACGGTTAATTTTTGAATGATGCAGATATTATAAAATTCGCTTGAATCCCCACAAGTGTGTATTCTGCGTCGAGTCAGGGAGATTACTCAGATTCATTGTCTCTAGTAGAGGCATCTAGGTGGATCCATTAAAAGTTGAGACCATTGTAAATCTGCCTCCTCCTCGTTCTCTCGGGAAAATTCAAAGCCTGGAAGGAAAGTCTAACTTTCTTCAATGTTTTATCGTTAATTATGCCAATATCACTAAAGGTTTCATGCGCTTGCTCAAGCAGGACACCCCATTTGTATGGGATGAAACCGCACAACTTGCGTTCGAGGCATTGAAAAAAGCTTTGCTGTCGGCTCCTTTATTACATCCACCAGATTATTCTATGGATTTCATATTATATCTAGCCGCGTTGGAGTCGACCATTCGGGTAGTACTAGTCTAGGAGGACAATAAGCTTGTTGAGCATGTCGTTTATTATCTTAGCCATGCTTTGGCCGGACCTGAGCTTAGATACTCCCACGTCGAGAAGTTAGCCTTAGCAGCTGTCTATGCTCTGCAGAGATTGCGCCACTACATTTTACTGAGGACCACAATAGTAGTAGCGGATGTGAATCCGTTCCAATATGTTTTATCCCGATGGATTGTTGGGGGAAAATTTAACAAATGGATAGTCATTCTCCAAGAGTTTGACTTGGATTTTCAGTCCGCTAAGTCTAAGAAGTCCTTAGTTTTTGCTGAGCTTATAGCAGAATTTCCCACTGAAAAAAATGTAGTGGTTGAGGATGACTCATTCCTAGATGAGCACATATTCTTGATAGCCACCTCTGATCCTTGGAACGGAGATATTCTTATATATCTTCAGACTTTGAAGTATCATGCCGCTTACTCTAAAGAGGAACGACATAAGTTACGCCTTCATGCCAAGAACTACCTCATTATAGGAGATACATTATATCGACAAGGGGTAGATTCCGTCTTACGTCACTGCCTTACTCATGAGGAAGCGGAAATTGTCCTAAATGATTCTCATAGTGGAGCGTGTGGGGGTCATTTATCTAGGTTAGCAACAGCCCAGAAGATATTGCGTGCTGGATATTTTTGGCCCATGATCTTTAATGATTGTGTGGAAGCTGTGAAGCATTGTCATCCATGTCAGCTTTACACCAGAAAAATGCAGTCACATCCTGCTCCGTTATTTCCTGTTGTCTCGATAGGCCCCTTCATGAAATGGGGGATCGATTACGTGACGTGCAACCCAGTTTCGGCTGGGGGGCATAAATACATCATTGTCGCTATTGACTATTTTACAAAATGGGCAGAGGCAATGCCTACTTTCAAAGATAATGGGGAAACTACAGCTTTCTTTGTTTTCAATCAAATTATTGCACGGTTTGGTATTCCCAAAGTGATTGTCACTAACCATGGCAGTCATTTTCAAAATAACTGTTAGGATAAATATATGTCGTAATAATTACGTTGCAGTGCAGTTGCCCAACTATTTACTTGTAAATCCGGGGTACGTAAACTGATGAAGCACGTGCACTGTTTGTGCAGGACTGAAGTAGATCTAATCTAACTTAATCTAATTTGATGAAATCAAATTAATCTAGGAAAGCATTGAAACACTAACTAGGAAAGCATGAAATTGCGTAAGGGAAATACAACATGTGAAGAGTTAACAATAATGACATATGTGAGCTCACATCCACAAATCAATAATCAAATGACAAACATGGAAGCATGATAATGAAATCTTGAATCACATTAAGAATATCAAATCAAAGACTAATCTAACAAGTACAAAATCCAATCCAATCCACTTCCATTACAACCCTCCTACAAGCTTAGTCTAACTTAATTACAACCTTTTGGAATGGAGAGGGAGCACTCTCCTTTATACATGAGAGGCCTTAAGAAAAAGATAAGAACAGATCCACTATTCTCTCAACTACTCTCAACCACTTTCCTCTTATTACAAGATATGGTTCCTTCAAATCCTCATGAATCCTAGATAAGATATGCCAACCAAATCTTCCATGATCTTCTCCTTAAGAATAGGCTTGAATAACTATCTCCTTTGGAATGGTGTAAGAGATATTGGAGAAGTCTCTTTGAATTAATCATTTACATATTCCTACACATTACAAAGCTCACACATAATTGAGATATATATATGAAAACATGTATATTTTCTAATATTTAATCATAAATTCACTTTTAATACTAAAATGAATAAAGTGGAAATAATAAGGTGAAACCCACATATATGTATGTAAATGGTATGATAAAAGGTTAATGGGATGATGAAATGTGAGGAATAGTGGAAGATAAAGTGGATGAAAAAGGGACATTTCTGCGACTCAACATCTCCCCCCAACTCAAGGTGTTGCATGTCCTCATGCAACCATGCATGGATCTTCTGAAGAACCTTTGGCATCTAAACTTTGGCTTTGATTGATGATGCCTTTTTAATGATGAATGTTTCCAAGATATAACAGCTCATGAGTAACAACTGGCATTTTCCTATGGTTGGTTCTTGTGTAACAACCATGAATATAAAGAATGTTGGTTCTTGTGTTGACAACATTCATTTCATGATGTGAAATGCATGAGTAACAGCTCACATTTTTCTTATGGTTGGTTCTTGTGTGACAACCATGAATGTAAAGAATGTTGATTCTTGTGTTAACAACATTCATTTAGTCATATGTTTTCTAGCTGCATCTAACCATACACTCACTGAAAATGATAAGCGATTAATGTGCATAGAAAGCATCATTATGCATAAGAAAGCCTTTTCTTTATGAATCATGCCAATATGTATATCAATGCATGAGGTAAAGTGCATAAGGGGATCATTGGAAAAGAAATTTTTGGGCATGGTAAATGGGATGAAAATGAAATGATGATAATGGAAAAATGTGGTGATTATGACAATAGTCCCCCCCCCCCCAACTGAATCGGTTGCATGCCCTCATGCAACATAGTGTAGGTCATGTAAGGGAAAAGGAAATGAAGTGTGGTGAGGGAATTTTCCAAAAATATTCAAGTCAGCATAGAAGGAATTTCATGATCAAAGCTTAGAAAACAACATACCTCCACTCACCCAAAATGTAGATGAAATATGCAATAGGAATGTAGTTGTTGTGGCTGCTGGAATAGAAAATCGTGACTAGTACTGTAGCTGCAACTACTGTATCGGCGGGAACAAAGAATATGTGACTGCGACTGCTGGAAGATGGAAGGTGTCATTGGTGTAGGATCATGGAAATGTGGCTGTGAATGGCGTCGCTGCTTGTAACGTGAAAGATGGCACTGCTGTAGGAGCATATCAAAGGTGACTGCTACTGTAGCAGCACTACTGTAACTGCTGGAACTGCTAAAACAACAACTGCCGAAACTGATGCAACTGCGGTAGAAGTGACTGCTATAACAATGATGGTTGTAACAGCAACTGCGGGAACTGCAACGACTATCACTGCCGAATCAGAGAATGGGAAGTGGAGGAATCTGAACTGGTGCTGTGGAACTGTCAGACTCTCATAGATGAATTCAAGCTGTTGTAACTGCTGAGGGAATCAGGAAAAAGTGTATAGTCTTCATCCGCTACAAACCTGATGGTACAATTCTAATCATGCGAATGGATGTGTCGATGTCAAGCATGAAGAGAAATCACTGGATTACCGACCATTGATGAATGTCGTTAACCAGTGCGAGGCAACTCACCATTGATGTCAATGAGTGCCAAGGTACCTGAGTACATCTTGCGAAGTGCAAATGGATGTGCTGAGGTCAAGCCACTTGCAAGATCTGATGATTAAGGGACATTGATGTATTCCCATGATTGTCAGTGAGGGAACTTGCCATTAAGGCATGCAAGCCTCTAGGTACTCAAAATGGACTCTAGTCTATATCCCAGATAAGGTGCTGAAGTCGATGGGGCAAGACTGTTGAAAGGTGGGCCTTAAGGAATCCCACATCAGTCAACGCAAGTTTATACAAAATATTTGGGAGGACTATAACAAAGATCTCAGCAGTGACAGGGTTTATGGAAATGAAATCAAGGAAGTGTAATTGTGGAAAAGGAGGTGACTAGTTTTATTGAGAAGGTAAACTGGCATAGAGAAAGGAGGCAAAAAGAAACTGAAAATGATAAAGGAAATGATGTATGCTGCTCAGAAAAATAGATGTGCAAGAAATCAGGAAGGATACGGTAATGGAAAATGGTTGCACCACGGGGATGATCAATCTGTTGTGAAGGAGGAATGTGAGGAAATATTTCAGGACACAAAATGGTTTTCCAATGATTTTCATGTAACAGCAAGTGTCAGGATGTTCATGAGGTGTAACATCTCCTTCAAGCTGGCTTATCATAGCATATTTCTCAAAATATTTTGTGATTTTTGAAAATCACTTCAGCATGGAATGCGAGCGTCTTCGTTCCTGCAATCAAACTTAGTACCAATCCTGCACTTAAAACGTCGTGAGAGCATCATCGAATGCAAAAATGAGTATGAATGGGGCAAAGCAAAAATAATAAAATGCATTTGTATACCTGTGTCTTTTCACTCATGTAATCATCAATTACTGCATGAAGTGACTTTAAGAAAGACAAATTAACATTAAACACATTGTGTTTAGGAATTAGAGAATGTCCATTTACGTTAGTTTTACAATTTGTAAGAGCAATATGGTCTCTAAAATTTGGAAAGTGTAAATGTGTGGCTGAAATCCACTATCGAATGTTCAGAGTAGGAGTTTCACTAGTTTGGGGCATTAATCACAATTGCTGCTTTGCATAATCAACCTGTACATCGTTAGATAAAATATTCAAAGCATTCAACTCCCTCTTACAAATAGCAACCTGTAATATGCTTTGTGCAAAAACACATCAATCAATTAAACAAAGTCCGGCACTCATCAATTATTGTGTGCAAGTGTTCATGAGGAGCAAGACATGGTTTATGCGCATTTGTAGGGATTCTTTCTCAGGGTTATTTTTCTTTCGTTAAGTTTATGGCACGAGAGAAACACAATTCAAATAGGTCACCTTTAATTCAATCACGTGAAAAAAATGATCATGAAAAACCAAAATTCTAAACCCTCTGGAATACCCTGGTTTGTTGCAATATTGAGCATAATTATTAATATCTGAGATGGTTGCATGCAGTCTGACCTTAATCAGCAACACTTTTCCAAACAATGAGAAAGAGATAGGGAGGAATGCCGAAATTGTATACCTTTGAGATGCCAAAATGTTAGGCAAGTAGCAACGGCATTGCAGGCTATTCAACGTGCAGCTACATCCATGGAAGTAGCAGGCACGTGTAGCTACACTCAAATGGCTGTTCAACGCGCAGGCTGTTCAATGCGCAGCTATACTCAAATGGTTGTTCAACGCGCAGCTACACTCAAATGGTTGTTCAACGCGCAGTTGTTCAATGCGTGGATACACTCAAATGGCTGTTCAAGAACTTATAGCCTATCCCTCCTAATCTTTTTCCCCCAAATTGTGATCTGCAACAGCTGGAACACAGCCGTAACTGTTGGCAACTTTGGAACCGGCCGCAACACCAAATATGGAAAATACCCTCTCGAAGAACCACCTGCATATTTAAAACCGTATATTTGTTTGGAAATTTCCTCGAGACTCAGGTAAATGAGGATATTATGCACAAAACCCATGTCTCAGATTTTTGATATTCATTTCCATATTCCCGTGAATCAAGACGCGAATCAAGGTGTTCTTATGTGGCATGCGTTTTTTTGTTAAGGCTGTAACAACAAATTGAAATGCAATTTTTGCACAAACGGTGACTCGGATTGGGCTAAAATTTTACAGGAAGGTTTCTATGGTCAAATTGCATTTACAAACCAAAAATTATCCATAGCTACTTCACAAATTTTGAAAAAAATGAAAAATGGCTGAAGGTGAATATATTGATTTTCTTGAAAACCGGGCACTAAGTTGGGCTGAAATTTACGGAGCTTTGGGATCATAACATAATGCACTTCCTATCCAGAAATCAGAATAATTCAGATCCCAGGTTGTGAGATATCTCTATTTCAATTTTTGCATTTTTTTCCTGCAAACCAATGAGAATTTTGCAAGGCGGCATGGGAAAAATTGTTTTGATTTGCAGGTTTATTATTTGCTGGGATTTATTTGAAGTCAAAGGATGTTTGAGCAGGTGGATGAAGTGTGTTGATACAACAGATTACAAAAATGGTTTGGCCAGCAAGCTTCACACAGTTTCAGCCATATAGTTGCAGCATGGAGTGACAGTTACAACCTAAAATTTTCAAAGAATGAATGTTTCATTTTTCATGTGTGTTGCAGGTTATAATTCAAGGGGTGTTGCGGCAACTTAAACCAAAAACTATTGCAGCAGGAAACACATTTTTGCACAATTAAATGGAATTCAACCAACCACATAGTTCCAGCATTCGTTTGACTATTTTTTATTTTTATTTATTTTTATTTAAATTTTCATTTTGTTTTTATTGTACATCCTGACGAAACTAGTGTTTTATTGTTTTGCATATCGGAGGAGGGACGCACAAAATGTCTATGCGTAAAATCTTATTTTTTTAATTTTTTAATTTTTTTAAAAAATTGACAGATTAAAAAAACAAGAAGAATGCGACAGTGCTGCTCTTACAGCAGCTGTTCCAGCAGCACATTTTTATTCCTAATTTGTTTCATTTTGCAAATGGAGTTAAACTGTTTTACAAATTAAAGACGAACTCAACTAGGCATGTTTGCAAAACAGTAATTTATTCATTTCTGAAAAATTTAAAGGCATCCTACTTTTTGATCCTCGCGATCACACGAAGCGCGGAGAAGAGCATACTTATTCAACACTAATGAAAGCAGAAATTGAAAATGAAGACCTACCTACTCTATGCTAATTAGGATTTAGAAATATGCTACGTGTAGTCAAACTTCCAATGGAGCCATGCACATAAAAGTAAGAGTAACATGTTCAGTGGTAATTTTTCAAATGAAAGATGAAAATTTAGAAGAATGAGTGAGTCTTCTTGCTGTAACGGAAAACTAACTAAATAAAAAGAAAAACTAAATTGATCTAATTGCGTACTTACCTGGAACCATCTTTCGATATGGCTTTCGTAAGCGCATTTTCCCTCACTCAGATCATGCTGCAACTCCTTGTCATCTTATTCAATCTCTTGTTCGAATGATTGTTCATCATCAAATATGCAGGAGTCTTCAGATGCTGATTCCTTGTTCGTTTCTGAAGGAGTATTTAAACTTTCGACTGTTGTTAGGATCTCCTCTTCCAGAGAAGAGGAGACTCCGATTTTTGCAAGGATGTGAGCGAGTTGTTCCAAGCTGACACTCATAGTTAAATCATATTGTAAAAGGAGTTCTTACATCATCCAAATCAAAATCTAAAAACTGAAAATCACACTTGCTGAAAATAAAACACTCTTGTTAAAACACATGAAAACCTCTTCACAGTTGCAAAAATTGAAATTGCAAAAACATGCTTGCAGAAATTGAAATTTACGCTAAATTGCAGAAATGAAAATTTATTCTAAATTGCAGAAATTGAAATTTATGCTAATTTGCAGAAATTGAAACACACCCTTCATGCCCTTACCCATATGTCACCTCAGAGTTAGGAGCATGAATAATCACACTTGCATGAAAAATAAATTAATACCTCAATCCCTTGTGCTTCCCTGGCAACGGCGCCAAAATGTTAGGCGAAATATATGTCGTAATAATTACGTTGCAGTGCAGTTGCCCAACTATTTACTTGTCAATCCGGGGTACGTAAACTGACGAAGCACGTGCACTGTTTGTGCAGAATTGAAGTAGATCTAATCTAACTTAATCTAATTTGCTGAAATCAAATTAATCTAGGAAAGCATTGAAACATTAACTAGGAAAGCATGAAATTGCGTAAGGGAAATACAACATGTGAAGAGTTAACAATAATGACATATGTGAGCTCACATCCACAAATCAATAATCAAATGACAAACATGGAAGCATGATAATGAAATCTTGAATCACATTAAGAATATCAAATCAAAGACTAATCTAACAAGTACAAAATCCAATCCAATCCACTTCCATTACAACCCTCCTACAAGCTTAGTCTAACTTAATTACAACCTTTTGGAATGGAGAGGGAGCACTCTCCTTTATACATGAGAGGCCTTAAGAAAAAGATAAGAACAAATCCACTATTCTCTCAACTACTCTCAACCACTTTCCTCTTATTACAAGATATGGTTCCTTCAAATCCTCATGAATCCTAGATAAGATATGCCAACCAAATCTTCCATGATCTTCTCCTTAAGAATAGGCTTGAATAACTATCTCCTTTGGAATGGTGTAAGAGATATTCGAGAAGTCTCATTGAATTAATCATTTACATATTCCTACACATTACAAAGCTCACACATAATTGAGATATATATATGAAAACATGTATATTTTCTAATATTTAATCATAAATTCACTTTTAATACTAAAATGAATAAAGTGGAAATAATAAGGTGAAACCCACATATATGTATGGAAATGGTATGATAAAAGGTTAATGGGACGATGAAATGTGAGGAATAGCGGAAGATAAAATGGATGAAAAAGGGACATTTCTGCGACTCAACATTAACATGATGACGAAACTGACTACTATGCTCGGATTTAGACAAGAACATTCTTCTCCATACTATCTGCAAGCTAATGGTCAGGTTGAGGCTGTCAACAAGACTTTAAAAACTATCCTTAAACGGAAAATTGATGCAGCCCATTCTAATTAGCACATCATGTTATATCCTCCTCTTTGGGCTTACAGAACTAATGTCAAGACTGCCACGGGTTATTCCCCTTTCCAACTCGTTCACGGGGTGGAAGCAGTTACTCCGATTGAATGCAAGATCTCATCCTTGAAGATAGCCATTCATGTGTTACCTGATATGACTGAGCTTGAGGAACGTTTGGTACACTTAGAACACCTTGATGAACAACGTAGAGATGCGTTGACTGCGAATCAGGCTCATAAAAATAGGGTTAAATCTCAATATGATAAAATGGTCAAACCTAGGGTTTTTTCTGAAGGGGAACTTGTCTTGCTTTGGGACCAAGATAAAGAACCCATGGGGGCAGGAAAATTCAAGGCTATGTGGTTAGGACCCTATGTCGTGTCGAAGGTATTAAGTAAAGGTGCATATGAATTAATTGATTATGATGGGAATAAGCTGCCTGAGCCTAGAAATGGGCTTTACCTGAAGAAGTACTACGCTTAGGCTTATCACTTTTTCTTGTATTTTAGTGTATGTATTTTTATGTACATTAGGTTGTCAGTTTTGTTTTTTATATTATCTGTTGGTTGTTTCATATGTCTTCTAAAATGTATATAGGTTTCGCTGATGACGCCAGCCATCACACTTGCAACCTGGCTTCGGCAGCATGGGTTATCTATTCTCCCTCAGGACAGCTTGTTGCCGCGGGTGGTGCTTGTCTAGGCCATGCTTCTAATAATGTTGCTGAGTATAGGGCTGTAATTGAGCTCCTATGGGATGCTTTGTCACGTGGCATCACCCAGCTTGAAGTCTGTTTGGATTCCCAGTTGGTATTTTCTCAGCTCAATCGAGCTTATCAGGTGTGAAATCCTACCTTATTACATCAGTTCATGCAAATTCGTTTATTGGAAAGACATTTTGAAGTTATTACTTTCAATCATATTCCACGAAATCAAAATTCATTGACTGATGCATATGCTAATTACATTTTGGATTGGCATCTCACACACATTTTATAAAATATATAGCAACCATATAAGAAACACTTGTAAATAAACTGACAACACAACACAAATATATATATATATATATATATATATATATATATATATGTAAAATATCTGTCATAGATAGGTCGAGTCTGATCCATAGATCTCGTCATATACAAAATACACAAAATGTGGATCATCATCCATCAAAATGCCCTAGAACTATCGCTGCCCACCCTGGCCACTGGGACCACCTTGGTCCCCGTGATCGCTATGCACCCTGTCTTCCTCAACCTTCTCGGCCTCGACAGCCTCCACCACATCTCTATATACAAGTACTGCTCTAGCTACTCGCCTGAACAGACGTAGCCAAATCGGTGGAACCCCTACTACAAACTCCTGCATAGCGGTAGGTATATGCTCAATCCGTATCGTAGGTACTTGCTGGGTCATCCTAGCCAGCTTCCCCTCTATTACCCGGATCAATCCTGGGTCTCCCCCTACAACCGGATGCATGAACATACGAGGGTGCCCTTCAGGGAGGACTGGCCCAATATCTGCATTTTGACACATGAATAGGATTAAGACTTGTACATATGTATATATTCTATCATTGGAAAATTCATAAAAATTTGAAAATGATAAAAAATTTAAAAATTACTTACCCATCTCACCCCATATTTCTCCTGGAGGGAGGACAAGGTCGGGGTCACCTCGGAAATCCATCCCGGCGTATGGAAACTGCTCCAACACCGACAGCTGTCATTCCCACCATGTATAAAAGTCATCATCGTAAACGTTGTGTACTATGTATCCTCCTCCTTGACGGAGGAAGATGTCTCCCCACTGGCTCAGCCTTGGCTGACATGGAGACCTGACCTGTAGTGGTATAGCAGGGCTCATGGCTGGTACTCTTTCGAAGAAGAACACCACTAGTATGCTTGCATAGCCAAAATTCTTGGGTCTTCCCCTTTTACAGTCGGATAGTTGTCTCTTCATGATGGGGAGAACTGCCGAGCACCAATCATAGAGAGCACCTCTAAAGCAGTCAACTGCCACCCTCATTTGATTCCTGGTGGCCATATGTAATCCTATCGACCCTGCAAGTCTCACAATGGTACTATCTAATACTTGGAGTGTGAAATCCTGGATGTCTGCAATAAGAACGCTGCTGCCCTTCTTCTGAGTACCCGGTGAACAGAATATGTCAACATAGTTTAGGACACTCAAGGGGTCCCCTCCCCGGCCAATGCCCTCCAAATTCACCAGTGCCCCCCGTTGTGACAACTCGGTAATGAAATATATATCTTCCACGGTAAGCTCCAAGGTCTCACCTTGAAGATTGAACATCCCCATATCATGATCCCAGTAATTGACCATGAATTCCAGTAAGCGGACATTTTCCCGCATGGGCGATGTACAAAATAATTTCAACAGCCCACATGTCCTCAATGCTTGGATGGTGGGCGCACTTTGGAGCACCGCATGATCCATTATTTCATGCTCTCTTTCTCTCCACTCCAGCACCATATTTTTCCTAGCAAATACAAGTAATTGAATTCGGTATTCCATCATAAAATTTTGAAAATCTTGCATATTTTTAAAGTTTTTCCCCATCGCACAGCATTCGTGACTGTCCATTGGGGCAGGTCGCGGATCATTTGCGGCTGTCTAGTTAGACAACCCGCGAATGAAATGCGTATTTGTGAATTTCATGCTTAGCAACCCGCGAATGCACACTGATGTAGTTTGGGATGATGTAAAATACTGAATTCACCATTAAATTTAATATTTGTTTGGATCAAATTGACAGATTTAGGGTGTAGAATTACCTGAAGCTGACGGATTCCAATTCTAACGGTCCAATTCTCCACAGTACTCGATCAAAGGTAGATGGTAATCTTGCTCTTTATGGTTCAAAAATTTCAAATGGTAAGAATTGTTTTAATTTTCATTCTATTTATAGAAATAAATTTCATAAAGTGGGTCTCTTTCCTATAGTTTGAAATGTCAATCAACTAATACCATACTTTTGTGCCTTGGAACAGGTTTATCAACTTTTACAGAGTGGTATTGCTCCAATTGGGTGGTTTTGCTATTTCCAACACATGGTGGCATCTTATCACTCCACATTAACCTTAGTATTTAACACTTTTCCATGGACTATGGTATTATAAAACCATTAGTCCCTTGTCTCTACCATTGTTCTTCCATGTCTAGGGCACTTATTTCATGAGTATCATCTTTATATGCATTTGTCATCCTTTGGTACTCATGCCGCCACTGTTTCAGGTTCAGGGGTGTCCTCTTAGCTATTTTTCATGCCAAATAGAGCTTCTTCTGAACCTCTTTTTACAAGCTATCCCTTTATAGGACTCCCCCCCCTTATGGAGTTTCTTTAGGCCCAGGTCTGACTCCTTTAAAACAAACTTGACTGTTGAGTTATCTTGTCTGTTCAAGCTCGTTAAGAATATGTGAACGGGCATCTGCATTGGTGGTAGGTTATCTCTTTCTCGGACCATACGGAATAATACAAGAAAGGATCACTCTCTTTTCTTTTTGAATTGAGAAGAGTATTCTCAGGTATAGGTTTATCACTTTTCCGGACCTGAGGGACTAAATTTATGGAAAAGGAACACCCGGTTTGAGCTTAGTTTTCTCTTTTTCATGCTCTGGACCCAAACATGAAAAAGATTCTGAGTGTACTTTGTGTCTTTTTCATGCTCGTTAAACACTAAATAACAAAGCAACAAGTTTATTGTTGTAAGCCCCATTTCTCGTAACCAAATGGATTCTTTCCGAGTGATCTTGCTTTCCTTCACACTCGTAAAACTCAAGCTATCTTATGCTGTTGTGGAAGGAGAGTTGGGTAGGTGGTAATTTAACCTTTTTCGGACCTCCCTGAGTAAGTACGAAAAAGGTGCACCTTTTCTTCTTCGGAAGTTAAGAGATTTCTTTTGTGGTTTGTTTTATACTTTTTCGGCCCTAGGAGACTAAATTGGACGAAAAAGGACCCCCTTAGAGTCTTCTTTGGTGTTTTCAGACTCTCTAAATGTGAAAACACCAGCTGAGCATGTACTAGTTCGGGCTCTTTAAATCCACGAATCAGTGAATCAAGCATTATTTTCCCATCTCTTCAATCTTGTTAAAAAATGAAGAGGGAACTGAGTTTACTTTCCTGGACTCATTAAAATTTAATAGGGAAGGTAAGGAAGAAGTTTTCTCTTGTTTTTAGTAATGGCAGTATTTCATCCTTGAACATAGCACTCTTTGTTTTTCGATATCCATGTTTCAGTGTCCACTTGTGTTTAGCTATCACTTTGAGTTTCCTACTCCTCCTCTTGTCCATTATACCTGGGGAATCTGATCATGTCTCCTACATGACTAGAAAAGTCTAGTTGTTCTATCTATCCGTTGTACGCTTCCTTGGGTCATCTCTGTGTTGTGCTCCCTGTTCAAGGACTCTACCCAATGTCTGATCTATAGTCTGATCCCATCATTTTTATATCTGTTATCTATTTGTGTCTCCCTTCTTTTTCCCAGTTCCTAGTCACTCTTGTGATCCGTTGGAGGATCTGTTGCCTTCCTTATCATAGCATGGTTCCATTTTTAGTACTTCCTGATGGCGAAGACCTAGAGTTTTGACAATCGTACCTCTAGATTCACTCTCATCATTGGTGAATTCCTTTGCTTCAGTTGTCAATTATCCCTTATTGGTTGACAAACTGTTGAATCCTTTCCATGTTCGACTTCAGCTTACCCTTATTCACATGGCTTGGATTGTACTGGTTCTTTGGGATCCTTTATGAAGACCTTAGTCCCTCACATATGGACTAAGTTGCGCAAGATTATGTTCGATCTATCTACATAGCTTCCAGATCTTTGAAGACTCATCATTATTATATATTTTGGCTTCCATCCACCTTTGTAATATACGTGGTTCTATACCCGTATCATATGATGTACTCAAATATTGTAAAGGAGCTAGTGTTCCAGTAAATTGAACATAGCATCCTCAGATGTAACTTTGTATATGACATTACTATGTATTTTTTTCAGGTACTCTCTCTACTCCATTGGATTTCTGAGTTCTTCAAAGATAAATATTATAATGTGTTTCAGCCATCGTTCCCCTCTGACCTCACACATTAGGGGGCATCTATTATACACCTGAATGGCACCTCTCCGTTCGAGTGCCGACATTCCTCATGTTGGCACACAAAAGGACATCTATGGATAGAGGTTTGCCCAAAACACTATAGCTTGGCTTATGATGAAATACATTCCTTATATACCCAGCTAGTTACTTTTCTATTTTACTATGTTGAGCTATATTCATGACTCTTCTCTTATACAACTCGCGAGTCATTCGCGATTCCCGGTTGATGCAAGTTGTGAATCTATGTATTCGCAGGTTTCCCTTATGATAAGTCATGAATCATTCGCGGGTTGCTCTACTACATACCCGCGAATGTATCTCTTAACATTTAAACATAAAACATGCACTAATTGGAGATTAGTTAACTCATTTAACTTAATTTCCTTAACTGTTACAACTTCCCCAACCTTCGAGAACTGCCTTATTTCACCCATATAAATACAGGCCTTGGGGAGAGTGTTGGTTACCTACACATGGAGAGCAAAGTTATGCTGGTGGAGTTTATACAGAAGTCTTTGGAGCAGTGGAACTCAGAATCCTTTGGTTGCAGAGGAGTCATTGTCTCAGGCATTGGGTTGTAATCTGAACTTCTTCATTATTGATAATAAAGAGAATCCTTCTTCCATATGTGTTTCATGTGTATTGGTTTGATAAATGTTTATGTTTATGCATCTTATATGTGATTTATCTAACTTGCTTATATATATATCAATCATCTTGTATCTGAAAGATTTTTTCTTGACAGGTGAAAGAGGAGCAACCTTGAAGAATTTGAAGGTGAAGCAGAGCGGAAGAGGACTAGCAAGGATCGACCTTCAGTAATCGAGTAAGTCTTTCTAATCCTCCTATTTCCTTTACTCCACTTTAGAGTCAATTTTCTGCAAGTAGATTGAGTATGTTGGTAACCCCAGACCTTAGGTTATTAGGTGTGTAATCCTGTACAACAAATGGGAATGCATACCCACATAGATTTACTTGTTGTAGGAGAAAGAACACGACCTCCCAAAATGCAGACCTGCAGGATTGATCAGTCAAGCCATAGAAATACCATTCCTTGCTCTTCCCAAGGTATTAACTACCTCATCTAACTTTTGGAAGAAATTAATGATTGAGGATAGAAAACAAAAGGTATCTAGGGGTTTCATGGGTTTCCCCATTGACACCTGGTCTCACCCTATTGGCTTAGTGGGTTTGACCAACTCCCCACCCTATCCCTTATGGAATCATGCCCCCATCTCTTTCACATTTGTAGTCTCATAGCTAGTTGTGGTATTTCTATTAAATTGTGCTTACATGATTCTTAAAAATGTGCTTGACTTAGTTCATGAACCATAGGCATCAACCATGATCACCTATACAAAAAAAATTAATCAATGATAGGGCCTTAGCCTTGAAATCCTTGCCATGATTCCATACAATATTTACATCATGTACAATCAAAATACCAAGGAGTCAAAACTAGGGTATTACATAGAGTCTCAAAGACTTCATATTTGAGCTTGAGGAAATAAACCCAGTAGAATCTTGAGAAATCATCTATGAAAGTGAGAACATACCTTGATCCTCCACATGACAGTGGGAAGAGGAAAATTGTGATATGAATGCACCAACCAAAGAACTTGTGTAGCTCTCCTTGCTTTCCCTTTATCATAGCTATGTTGTGGATGTTTTCCCACCACACAACCAATGCAAGCACCATTGGAGGACTTAATAGAAGGAATCCCTTTGACCATGCCATCATTTCTCAGTGCCTACAGGCCCTTTGTAGTTTATATGCACAAATATCTCATGCCACATCTTGCTGGTTTAATTGGCATGAGATAGGAGCACTTTCCCTCTAGAGTTGGGAATAAATGAGAGAATTTGTACATCCTAACTAGATGATCAACATACCCCAATGACACCACTTTGTTGGTGGAGATTTTAGCTATCTCAACAACATCTGGAGTAAATGTTACTCTCTTGGATTCTCTAGCATGTGTCATTTGGTACACTGACAGTAGGTTCACTGCCAAGTCTGGTACAAGCAAGGCATTGTTGAAATATCCATCTTCAAGATTGATCCTTCCAATCCCCTTGGCCTGGATCTTTGAATCATCACCCATTCGAACAGTTGTGCCACTATTTGAATACATGGATGTGAAGAAATATTTGATAGAGGCCATGTGACTTGATAATATTGAATCAATGATGAAGGATGAAGAATCTAAATAGCAAAAAACCAAAGCATGGAACCTCTCTTTGTTGTCAAAACTTGAAATTCCATCCTTCTTCCTTGTTCCCTCTGGGACTGGGATGTTGTTCTTCTCCAACAACTGTTCCATCATGTCTATGGTTTTCTTCATGACTTCACTATCTATATGCCACCCCTTATGGAAGTAGGTGCATTTGGTCTTCTCCTTTCCCTTTGTGTCCTTGTCCTTGCAAGGATTTGAACCCCCATCACAAATTTTGGGTCTATCTTGTTTATTTTTTATCTTCCTGTTTTAAATCCTTGGCTTTCTTCTTTCCTTTGGATGCATTCAAAACCCCTGCAACAAGAGCTTGGTATTTTCTTGTTTTTATGGTTCCCATATGTACTATCTTATCTTTCTCTTGGGTCAAAGACTCCATCAAGCTTTCTAGTGATGGCATTTGCCAATTTTGAGTTGTGAGCTTGCTTGAGTGAAATGTTCTGAAAAAAAAAGAATAATCAAGCCCTAGATTCAAAAGAATAGAAAATATGAATTGCTATTATTTCTTATCTATGCCACATTGCTTGAGTTGAAGCACCAAATAATTGAATTTGGTGCAGAAATCTTGGATGGTATCATAATGCACTGGGCTCAAGAAGATGAGCTCATTTTTGAGATGGTGACCCCTCATCCCATTAGTGTTCCCAAAGAGAGATTCGAGCCTGAGCCAAACTTCATTTAGGGTAGCTATATCGTCAACATGAAACTTGAGTTCTCTCGAAATGCTAAAACAAAGCATTCCAAATTCTTCATAAAGTCTATTGAAAAACTTTGACTTCTCTACTATAGAATTTGGTTCGACCTCTATCCCCATGGTGACCCTGTAGAGAATTTTGGACCTCAGCTGGATAACCATATTGACCTTACATTTGAAGTAGTTGAATGGTGTTAGCAAGAAATGATTTTTCTCCATCTCTACGTGCACTAGTGGTAAAAATTGTTGAATGTACCTGTAATGAAAACTCACGAATTTCTCTGGAGAACCACTCTGATAGCAAATCAAACACTTAGAAATTGATTTACAACTTCAATAATCTCTGACACCATGTCATAATTGATTCACATATGGATCTATAATCCAAATAAACTATCAAAATTCACTCTAGTTTTCAAAACAAGCACAAAATAGCTGAAAACACTGAAATTGCATTCACACATGAAGTCAATAGTGGATATTATTAACAATGTCTAACATGTGAATATGTTTAGAAGGGATACATATTCTACTTGGGAAAAACTATGAGTCTTATGAAGCCATTTGGAGGTACACATGTGTCATAACTATATTTGACCTCCATCCCCCCCCCCCACCCAAGTGGACCAATTAGCTCTTGAATCACCCAAAATGGTAAATAAACCTGGTATAAAAATTGGTGAGGAATGGTGGAGCATAATTGAGTCTATGAAAGGCGTGGGTGAGAAAATAGAGGTGTGGGAGTGGTTCAAGGTGAACAATAAATGCACAAGAAGGACCAAAATGGTCTAAGAACATCACTAGCGTTCCTAATAAAACCTAAATCCTGAAAAAGAGGATGGGGCGTGCTCTAAGAGACCAAGGGTCATTAATGATGGCACACATGTTCTAGTTTGACCAAGATAGAGCACTAGTGTGTGTGTGAATGGTCCAAAATGACCATTTAACTTGGTAGACAACTTTCCCTAAGTCTAAACCATAGATATCAATGCATAAAATAAAATGAAATAGTATAAGGTCTAAACTAATGTACTAAGGAAGGATTACTGCTCTAACATATCCCTCCTCCTTCTCCTTATGTTGGGGGATTATATCCCCCTTCATTAGACCCTAATACCAGTGTCAATCCTTTTAGGAGTGGGGGTGGGAATTCGACTAGTGGTACTAGCTTTTATATTATGCCCTCCTTGCCAACATCTAGTATGATGGTTCCTTTAGATTCCTTTATGAGGGACAATCCTCCTTAAATATTGATTATTCCTTTGGGAGGGAATGTCTCTTTTTGTATGGGTCTCCCCTCATCCAAATTTTCTTCATTGAGGGGATATATGCCTCCTCCTTTATTTGAGGGAAATCTATCTCATCAAATGGGTAATCTCAACAATATTATTTTTTCCTCTCAAGAGTTTCTATTTATACAACTACTTGTTCTCCCTTACATGAACCAATTTGGAGGGGGGTACTATCCTACTAGTCAAGACATGCTCTTTATCAAAATGAACTGGGGACCATCATCTCAAATCCAGTGCCTATGGTAAATTTACCTCATAATCAACCTTTCCAAGGGGTGTGGTCCCAAACGTCACAACCCACACTCCCATTTATAGCTACATTGAATTTTCCATACTTATCCAAGATAATGAATGATCCAGTGTGTCACAATTCGACATGGCCCTCAGTCCCCACTAAGAGTCCTTTGTACATTCCAAAGTTTGAAGGTAAGAAGGGTGAGGATCTAGGTGATCATGTTACCACTTTTCACCTTTGGTGCTCATCAAATTCATTAAATCAAAATTCTATTTGTCTGATACTGTTTCAATGAAACCATACTGGTCCTACCATGAAATGGTATATTGAGTTTCCCAAGGGCACATACTGAACCTTTAATGAATTTCCCTTAGTCTTTCTCAACCAATTTTAGTTGTCGGTTTGTTACAACACAAGAACCAAGGTTTTGCCAACATTTTTTCAAGATAGGGCTACTCATATGTTTGATCATATTTAGGTGTGGTGTAGAATAAATATGTTAATTAAGGCCAACATTCCACAAATTTTTTTATTGGAATGGTTCCCTAATTCCCTATTACCATGTATTGTGAAGGATGTTTCAACAGTTGGAGTAGCCACAGAGGAATAAGACATATTTAGATCCCAACAATTGGATTTGATTTACGCAAAATCTAGGATTCTTTAAGATATTATACCTAATGCATCATAATCTAATCATGATACCAGGAAAATTCTTGGTCCTCATACTGATGTAATTGTATGATCTGCAAGTGATAAGTCCATCGACTAGGTGACAAACCCAATGCAGAAATTTTCTATTAACCAGTATATAGTGGGACAAGATACGACTTCATCCTCTTCCACCTAGTCGTTGGATGTACACTCTGTTCAATTGATGAAGTCGAAGGGTAACCAAGAACCTAGAAGGAATAAGAAAAAGGGGAAGAATAATTGAAAGGGTGGGAACAATAATAATAAGAAAGAAAATTCAAACAACGACAAGAACAATGATAGTGCTAGTGGGGAAAAGAATCCTAAATGGAAGGTGAAGTTTACTTGTAATCTTTGCAGACAAGAACACCTTACCCATTTGTGTCCTTTAATTGAATAATCCTTGAAGCTCATAACACAAAGCCCAAATGTGTTAACCAATGAACTTTATCATAGTAAAAATATGGATTTAAGTGCTTCCACCCCTGAAAATGGGTCTGGTGAGAGTGAAAACCCTCCAATCCATGATGTTGGTCATGGATGCATCAATATGCTTTAGTTATAAATTAATGTTTCCACCTATTCACGTGACTATGCTCCCTTGCAAACTACTATTAGGAAAGAACCTCTACCTCCAAAGATCCCTTTGTAGACTAATAAGCCTGATCCTATGTCATGTTTCCCAAAAGGAGTCCTTAAGTGCTTGGATCATGATCCCAATTCTAGAGCCACCCATAACTATTAAATCATTGAGGATCTAGACTAAACATCATGGGCTATGTTAACTTTGGAGGTACTCTAGACATGTACTACACAGAGGAATGCATTGTTATATACCTTGGGAAATATTGATTTAAGTGGCCCTACTATTATAAAGTTCTAGACCATTGATGTTCAAGATCTCTTTCCTTAGCACATGGATTTTATGATTCCATGTGGAGTGTCTTAATATTACCATCAAATGTATGGTTGTTGATGAAGGTGCTTCAACATCAGTGATGTATTTGTCTTGTTGGAAGGCCCTTCACTCTCCTCACTTGTCCTAGTTTATGACCATGTTGAATGCATTTGATGCACATTTGTTTAGACCACATGGAATTATTCCCTCTCTCTAGGTCCAGTTTGGGGGGATGCATGTGTCAGTCAAGATTGATGTGGTTGATGCAACCCTTGACTACAATATTTTACTGGGTAGGAATTGGATTTACGCTATGAAGGAGATCATCTTGTCCATGTTTCATATAGTATTCCTTCCCCATGAAGGAAAAATCATGATATTCAATCAATTATCATTTAATAGCTCCATTTCCTCTACGTCATAGGGATCTATGGTCCCGAAAATTGAAAAGTATTAGTTTGAAAATGAGAATGTTGGTGTGAGTATGTATCCTTCGCTCATGGGAATGTTTAATTTCTTTGTGCCAATATTGTCTATTGATTCCACTTATGATGGTGCTTCACCATCGCTGTGTCCAATTTCATTTTGTAATTCATATTTGAATGATCCATGGACTATCCCTTCTTTGATTAAATCGAATGGAGGGAAACTACCCATCAGTATGGACATGCTGCTATCTACAGTCAAGATCACTTATCAATCCTTAGTAGAAGTTGCTATAGACCCTGGTCCTTCCTCTTCGTGGATGAAGGAGGAGGATATCACGCTTCTTCCTGTATGAGTGATTGAATCATCATGCTCATATGACTGCCTCGATGTTACTATGCCTTCATATGAAGCTATTATTGATGCCAGGAATGGTCTTGAAAATCCTTGGGAAGACATACATCATCGATCTTATTTACTCCCAAGGATTGAAAGGATCGAGCACGATGAGTTTCACTCGTCCTTATGCAAGAAAGGTGGTCACCCCATGGTACCACTAGATACACATGGTATATATGTTTAATGAAGTTGTCATTGATGTCAAAAGGATTTAAATAATAACAAAAGAATAAGAGATGACACAATGGGAGGGAATGCAGTGGAATATATGATGAGGATGGAAAGACACATGAGGGTATCCAACAAGGATATCAAATCTGATAGAGATTGATTGGTTTATTGATATTCTTATTAATCAATGCAAAGTCATTCAGTTGCAATCAACTTATTTAGAAGCAGTTGGATAGCTCATATTGTAACAGGAGAATAGTTCAACAACGGGAAAAGGATCCATAAAGAAAATATGCATGGAAAATAACATTTTGGAGTGCCAAAGTAAAGTTTCATGTTTGATAATTGATGCACAGATAAGGAGGATTCCCCAAAAGTGATCGACGGTTCACAAGATTTGTAGAAAATGAATTACGAAAGAAATTTCAAAGAGAAGTCAAAATGTAGACCCACAATCTGCCATCCACAATGAAAAATAATGCACAACCCACAATCCACAAAAATGTGGAAGGAATCTTTTGGAATAGGAGTTGTGGAATCTATTTCGAGAGAAGTCGAAATGCACACTCGCAACCTATAATCTGCAATTGACGAAAGAATGAGTTCTCGCAAATTGCAGAAAGTTCAAATGTAGAAAGGTCTATTGTGGAGATATTGTTGCGGAGAGGACGTTGGGAAAATGCAACTGCAGAACGTCATGACTGATAAATTTAAATAGAGTTAAAAATGACAAAATAGAGAGGTAATTTTGATACTAGTTTTTCTTTGTGAAGAGTTCAAAGTTATTACCCATAACTAATTATTCTACACTTTTAGAACATGCGCTATGGAAACAAGTTCTAAATTGTGAGTGGCCTATTTTTTATCGTTGTCCTTTAGCTTCTTCGATTCATAGCATCTTACATATCCTTCCTACATGATAATTCCTCCAAGGCTTTCAATGCATACATAGTTCCCGCCACTTCACTACTAATGAGTATGGCTTTCGATCTTGCTTTCGAACTGATGGTGGATGAAGATATGTGACTATTATATGAAGAGATACTTTTGAGGGTATTTAAGCAATGCTTTAAAACTTTCAAATAACTTTCTTTGTAGATTCAATTGGAATATCCATTTATGTAGATGCAATTAGAGAATAATTTAACATACAAGGATGGTAGGGTGGTGCTAGGGTAGGCTATATTCCTTAAGGGCGTAGTATCCTCCTTCTAGTGGTAGCTGGTAAATAGGGTATTGAAACATCCCTTCAACGGGAGTATTTGTGGTTTACTCAATTGGGATTCCATGATAAATTTGTGTTATGTGTGTTTTGGTTGATCATGTGTGTTAATAAATAAATTAAAATGGGTTTCTATTGTTAAAATTATCAATATTGATTCACCCCCCCCTTTCAGTATTATCCCATATTTCAACAATTGGTATCAGAGAGAGATCCTTAATTACAATTTAAATCACTGGAAGGAAGATCCTATTAAAAACAATTATGGATCAACAAGAAGGGTTAGCCACCAACAAACCTCCATTATTTACTGAAGATAATTATGCATATTGGAGTGTAAGAATGAAGTGCCATCTAATGTCTCTTCGAAAAAAGTTTGGAGGTCTGCTGAAAAAGAATATAATGTACCAGATGATCTACCTATAGGCAGAGATGATATAGAGCAATATGAGGCCAATGCAAAAGCCCTGAATGCAATTTTGAGTGGGCTAACAAATTTAGTGTTTGTAAAAGTCATGCAATGCAATACATCCAAACATGCCTGGGAAAAGATAAAATGTGTCTATGAAGGAGCACCCAAAGTCAAAGAATCCAAAATTTAAACATACAAAGGACAGTTTGAAAGCCTAAAAATGAAAGAAGAATAAAATATTGCGGAATATCTTCTACGAGTAGATGAAAATGTAAATTCTATTAGAGGTATTAGAGGATAAATAAAGGAGAAAGAAGTGGTTGACAAAGTACTAAGAACCCTTCCAATGAAGTATGACTCAAAGGTGTCCACTCTAGAAGAAGGAGATTCTATTAAAATCATGACAATAGAATAACTACACAGGATCTTCACTACCTATGAGATGAGAACAGGAAAACATCGATCATCAAAGAAGGAAGCAACATTTAAATCCTTATCCAAGAACTAGGGCTTCAGAACATAGATGACGAAGAAAATATTTTCATTAAGAAACTTGAGAAAGGTATTGACATGTACAAATGAAAGCTACCGTTGAAATGTTTTAACTATGGAAGGATTGGACATTTTTCCAATAAGTGTCCTTACCCAAAACAAGAGGATAAATGATAATGAAGAACCTTGTTGTCATAAGAAAAATAAAAAGAGTAATACCATGTACAAGAAGAAGTTTAAGAAAAATAAGAAAACTTCCATTCCAAGGAAGAAAATGAAGATGAAGATATAAATAAAGATATTGAAGTCCTATTCGTGGGATTAGAGAGAGAAATATATGAAGAAGAAATAGAAGGAGTGGTAGATATTGAAGAAGAACTTATAAGTTCTCTTGAAGAATTAGGGAAGTATAAAAGGATGTACAAAAAATAAAAAACCCATATGACAGAATTTGAAGAGAAAACCAATGATGTAGAAAGAATTATTGTTCACTTAAAAAATCAGTTTCTAGTAGCCAAAAAGGCTGAAAACAATATAGAACAATAGCTCAAAAAGAGAATACAAGAATCTGAAAAGCTTGAAGAAGAGATGATGTGCCTTAGAAATAAGCTGGATGAAAAATCTATCAAATCAAAGTTTGAGAATAGTTGAAATTATTTATATGAAATCTTGAGTGTCTAAAGACCATCAAGCGATAAATATGGAATAGGATTTGACAAAGAAAAGAAGCCAGGATATTCCTCTTTCACAAACGAAGATGGAAATAAAAGAAACTATGCTACTGCACTTAAGAGGCTAATTAAAAAGGAAGAAAGTAAGAAATCTGTTCCTCTCTTACAAAAGATAGTTATGATTCCTAGAGGACGAATGACAAGTAGACATCAACAACTCTTTTTGGGAAATTGTTATACCTATAACAATTTTGGACATATAGCTAGAAATTGTAAACTAATGGTTCCTATAGAGAAAGTCATTACATCATAAACCTCTTTCTATAATAAAAATAGTACTAGAAGGAATCCATAAGGAAGAAACTATAATTCGTTCGCTCTTCTCCATAGTTATAGTATAGAATTATACAAATGTGGCAATCAAGGACTTATTGATACAAACTGTGAACTAGTGATTCCTATGGATGACACCTCAAAATATCAAGAAAAAGATTAGAGGAAGGATTGGAAGAAGAAGGATAATGTGGAATGTTCATTAGCACTATGTGCTATAAAATAAATAAATAAATAAATAAATCTATGGCATGTAGACAATGGATTCTCAAAACACATGACATGAGACCCAAATAACTTTATAATCCTAAAAATAAATAAAAAAGGAAAAGTCACTTTTGGAGATAATATATCCTCTAAAATAATTGGGAAGGGTACAATGGCTATTGGAGACAAAATGAAAGCTAAAAATGTTTTTCTTGTAAGGAACTTAAAACCTAATATTTAAGTGTGATCTAAACATGTGATAAAGGACACATATGTATATTTCATTCCAAGAAGTGTGAAATCAAAAGAAAATATTCATGGAAAATTGTTGGGACTGCTATAAGAACTTCAATCAATGTGTATATTATTGAAAATGAAGAACAATGTTATATGAGCCAAATTGATGAAAGTTTTCTATGGCATAGAAGGATGGGGAACTTTAAATTTTACAATATTGTAAAAGTTAGTAAGAAGGGAGCTGTAATAAATATGCAAAAGATCATAAAACCACCAAATCATGTTTGTAGACATTGTCTTCATGGGAAACAAACGAGATCAAGGTTCAAGGTCAAAGAACATACAACCTCTCAGCCATTAGAAATAATTCACATTGATATTTGTAGACCAACAAGGACTAAAATATTTCAAGCTGAATATTAATTTATGTTATTAATCGATGATTATACAAGGATGGCTTGGGTGACATTTCTTAAAGAAAAATCAGAAGCCTTTACGAAGTTCAAAGCCTTCAAGGCACTTGTTCAAAATGAAGCAAATCACAAAATTAAATGTTTAAGATAAGATAATGGTGGAGAGTTCACCTCAAATGAATTCAATGAGTTTTGTGAAATTCATGGAATCAAGAGGTTGTTTTCAGTAGTAAAAACTCCTCGGAAAAATGGAGTGGTTGAGAGAAAGAAGAGGACAGTCCAAGAATTAGCTAGAACTATGCTTAATGAAGCAGAACTTCCTAATGGATATTGGAGAGAAGAAATATACACAACTGTATATATACAAAACATAGGACAACCCAGAGTGAATAGTGACAAGACACCTTATGAGCTATGGTTTGGAATATTAACTTCAGTTAAATATTTTAGAGTTTTTGGAAGCAAATGTTACATAAAAAAGAATATGATGATCTAGGGAAGTTTGACTCTAGAACTGATGAAGGCATATTTAATGGATATTATTTCACCAAAATGGATTACAAATGTTATAATATAAGGTCACACAAGATTATAGAAATTTAAAATGTAACTGTTGATGATACTAAGTTAAGAAGAATACAAATCCAATAAAGTGTGGATGTTGAAGAAATTGATGATGAATAAATAGATGATAAACAAAAAGAAGAAAGTTCATAAGAAGAGGATGCTTTTGAAGAAGAAGAAGAAAGTGTAGAAAGAGAAAACTCACAAGAAAGTGGATATTAAGAATCTCCAAGGTTTGATACAAAAGGTCCATCTAGGAGAATACAAAAAACATAATCCTGAGACACAAATCATAGGTGACAAAGATGTTGGAGTAAGTACAAGAAGAAAAATACTATTTAATGAACAATCCTTACTATCAATGGTGGAACATAAGAAATTTGTAGAATCCATCAAATATGATGATTAGATTAAAACCATGAATGAAGAGTTGGACCAAATTGAGAAGAACCAAACCTAGGAACTAGTTCTAAGACCTGCAAACAATAATATTGTAGGAACCAGTGGGTCTTCAAAAACAAGTTCTTTGAAAATGGAAAGGTGATAAGAAAAAAAGAAACGTTAGTATGTAAAGGAGATGCTCAAGTGGAAGGTATTGATTTCAAAGAAACCTTTGTATCTGTAGCAAGGCTTGAATCAATCAGAATGTTTTTGTCATTTTCATGTTAGAAAAACTTCAAAGTATATCAAATGGATGTCAAGTATGCTTTTCTAAATGGGAAACTAGAAGAGGAAGTCTATATTGAACAAACTAAAGGTTTTCTCTTGTCAGAAAATAGAGACTATGTTTGCAAAATAAAAAATGCACTCTATCGTCTCAAGAAAGCCCCAAGAGCATGATTTTCAAGACTATATAACTACTTGAAGTAACATGGATATAAAAGAGGTGCTACTGATAGTAATCTCTACATAAATATAGAAGATAAGAATATGATCATTGTTGTTTTTTATCTGGATGATATCATATTTGGAAGAAATTTACAAATACTAAGTGTAAGCTTTTCTTTGAAATGAAGAAGGAATTTGAAATGTCAATGTTGGGTGAATTAAAATTATTATTGGGATTACAAGTTTATCAATGTGATAGAGGAATTTTCATTTCCCAAACCAAGTACATAAAAGACATGCTTAAAAAGTTTAAAATGGTAGACTCCAAGCCTGTGAATACTCATATGACCACTGGTTGTAAACTAAGAAAAAAATGATGAGTCCTCATAAGTGAATCATACCATGTATATATATATATGATAGGAATTCTTATATATGTGAAAAATACAATACTAGATGTAATGCAAGCTGTAGGATTGGTTGTTATATTTCAATAAGCTCCTAGAGAAACACATGTGGCCACGGTAAAAAGAAATCTTAGATATCTATAAGGCATTGTGAATTATATATTATGGTATCCAAAAGGTGGTAAATTCACTCTAAAAGAATTCAATGATGTGGATTGGGAAAGAAGTATTGATGATAGGAAAACCTCTAGTGGAGCAGCATTCGATCTAGGAAATTTCTTAGTGTCATGGCTAAGAAAAAAATAGTTTTCCATTTCACTATCTACAACAAAATCTGAGTATATTGCTGTTGCATCATGTTGTACACAAGTAATTTGGATGAAACAAACATTGGAATATTTTATTGTAAAATATGAGGACCCCATTTTTATACACTATGACAATACAAGTGCCATAAACATTTCAAAAAATTCTATCATGCATTCCAAGACAAAGAACATACCAATAAAATATCACTTTCTAAGAGAAAGTGTCTCAAAAGGTGGCCAAATTGGAATATATTTATGCTAAATAACATAATGCTAATATATTAATTGAGCCACTACCCAAAGAAACATTTGAGCATATTAGATGCAAATTGGGAATGATCTCCTTACAAATAAAAAAAAAGGGAGAAAAAGAGGGAAACATGTCAGGGGGAGATATGTTGGAAGGGGAAGCTGTCAGAAGGAAACCTTTTCCATCACTGTCAAAGGGGGGGAATGATTTATTGTTTCCAGCAATGCCAAAGGGGGAGATTGTTGAATGAAGTTGTCAGTGATGTCAAGAGGATTTTAGTAACGACAAAGGAATAAGCGATGACACAATGGAAGGGTAATAGATGGCATATGTGATGAGGATGGAAAGAAACATGAAGGGATCCAGTGAGGAGATCAAGTCCAATAGAGCTTGATTGGTTTATCAATCTTCTAATTAATCAACACAGATTCATGTAGTTGCAATAAACTTATTTAGTAGAGGTTAGACAACTAAAATTGTATCAAGAGAATAGATCAATGGTAGGAAAAGGATCCACAAAGAAGATATTCTTCGAAAATAACATTCCAGAGTGCCAAAGTAAAGTTCCTTATTTTATAACTAATCAACAGACAAGGAGGATTCTGTAAAACCGATCGACAATTCACAAGATTTTCAGAAAATGAACCATAGAAGCAATTTAGAAGAAAATTCGAAATGCATACCCGTAATTCACAATCCACAATTAGGAAGGAATTCACAACCCACAATATGCAAAAATTTGGAAGGAATCTCGTGGAAGACGATTTTCATAAGTTATTTTAAGAGAATTCGAAATGCACACCTGTTGAGCTTAGGGACAATAGGGCAGAATTCATGCAGAATATTGCCTAAGTATGGAGAAGAACATAAATAAGAAGAGGAAGGAGCTACGACCAAGGAAGCAACATAAAGGAGAAGGGAAAGGAATTTGTGACAGAGGAAGTAAAAGAGAAGAATAAGAGGAAAAGGTGCTGGAAGAAGAAGCTACACCATACAAGTAAGTTGTGATAGAAACATAGAGTGTGACACAATATGGTACGATAGCATATCAATAGAAGAAGGTGTGCAATAGCATAATGGATAAAAAGCGAGAGTAAGGAATAATGTTGAGAAAGAGATAGGCCTTAATGAGTGTGGGTATGAGCTCATATGGATATAGCAAAAACCATACATCTGAAGGCATCTTTGTAAGTCAGGTTGATAGTTCCTCCCGTTATGTGTTGCTAGAATAGGAAAGACATCCTTTTGGCTGGTTATAGTAAGTTGAATAAGATAGTGACAGGAAGGGAGTCTGTTATAAGTCTGTATCGATTCAGTATTGTGTCTGTAACAAGTACGTATGGGATCTGTATCGAGTCTATAAGAGGGATATAAAAGAAGGAACCCAAGTTGTATGTGGGTTAGACTCTTGGTATGAATCTTGAGCTAGACGTGAACTAGATATCCATGGAAAGACATTAACGGATTATACTCTCTATCTAGACTTAGTATACATTCATAGTTAATGGATTTGTATCATTGAATGCATCAGAGTAAAGGGTCTGTAGCTGAGTTCACAAACACGTAGGGAATCTTGAGTCGATCCAGGCTGTGTGCGGATCACTAGTAGAAGTAGAGTAAGAAGAGAAAAGAGAGAAGATTAGGGAGCATGAGAGGGAGGAATAGTTTGTTAAGTTAGAGAAGAATATATTAAGTAGAGTCTGAAACTTAGTGTGCAGACAAAAGGTGCATATATTTCCTCATGCCAGATGAAGAGCACCTTGTGGTTTTCTCTCGGATGGGTTTACACATTATATTCTGTGTATATGTTTGAATGTTGAAAGTAGTTTAGATATATGTGTGATTATTGTAGTGAATGAATGGTTGTAGATTTTATTATAAATGAATATATGTATGATGGTCACATTGCATTACTAGATATGATTATGTTGAATGTCAACTATTCTTTTACTAAAGTTGCATAAAGAGAGGTTGGTTCATAGCATAGCTATTAAATAACAGTAACCACAAGTAATCCACCTGTAGGTACTAAAACACCCTCCACCCAACTGTGGAAACGCGGTTCTGGAAGTTACCCATCAAGAGAGATATCTTGGGTGAGATGAAATCTGCGCCACAGGTACTGTTGGCTGAGCTCTTCTCCGTTGGGATGATATCTTGGGCTTTGTTGTGCTGAGACAAAGGAATTGAACCTGAGTTGGGATCCTTGGAGAGAGGGACAAATAGATATAATAAATCCAACAAATGGTTCCATTGCTAGGACCCTGAATCATTGCAGTGAGGGATATGTTACGGCATCCTACAACACTGAAGTTCCAAGATTGGGTGGAATCAAAAGATTTAGAGTTTGCACAAAAAGAAAGTGAAGGATCTTGGTGGAGCCCAAAAATGTGGTTGGTCTGGTACATTTATTCAGACATTCATTATATTTTATTTTCTGAGTTTCTCATTGTGTTGCATGAATGGTTGTCTAAGTTGGAAACCCAACGAAAAATTTCCAAGGAGGAGAACCGAGAGAGTGGAGTCCTTAGTTGATTGAGTGAATGAAAAGAGTATACAACACTATGTCAAGGGATGTGGATTTTTGGGTAGATAATATCTTAAAAGGATACATCACTAAGTTTTTTGTTGACACTATAACCTCATATAGTGAGGCATAGTGAATTTTTTTTCAAGGACCATGCACTAGATGCCTATTATCTTTAAAGATGTGGATAAAAATGCTTTTATGTGAGAAAGGAATTCTACAAATGTAACAAGACTGTATAAAATAGAGCGGCTATGTCTCAGGAGAACCTTATAGTGAGATGTTCCCAAGAGATAGTGGAACTAAATTAGAGTCAGGATTTTTAAGAAGTGGAAGAAGATTGAGGTCTGACAAGCGAAGAAAAACTATTTTAGGAAGAGGGTGTTGCAACACAGTTTGAGAACTAGAAGGATACAATATTGTATCATACCTGGATGAAGGGTCTTGTGACGAAGAAGAGGATATCAATCGATCTCTGAAGCAGATGAAGAATCAGAAGAGTCAACCGAAGCTGTAGAAGAAGAATGTTCTTACAACTCAGCTACAACACCGAATACTTCACTAGAGGTAATATTGAGATATTTATCTCCAATTAATTCTATAAATACAAGTAATACTAACACTATAAAAAGAGGAAAAGGAAGTCTAACTAGCCAAAATTTTGTTTCGACTGTACCAGCAGCAAATACAATGGCTGGAACTGGCTTTAGGTTACCAATATTCAATGGAAATGGGTTGGAAGACCCAGAACAATGTTGGTTCCTTTGTGAAGTTGTTTGGACTGTGCGAAAAATCTAGGATGAGAATATCAAGAAAGCACAGATGATCATGACTATGTGAGGTCGTGCGCTTAACTGGCATTAAAGGAAATTTCAATTTAAAATGGGCCTTCCAAAAATAATAAAAATTCCATGTCATCATGTATTATCCAATCAAAATTATTTAAAATTAAAAAAGGGAGCACCTCTTAAATATTTTTTTAATATAAATTTGGGGATAGGTATCATAGAAAAAACAATTTTTTTGTTCGTATTTTTGACATATCTCCCTGTGTTTATACTCAAATTTCGATCAAGAGATATTGTTGGATGCAGAATTAAATTATGCATCCAACGAGTACCCACTCGGCACACTTTTAATGGGCCCCTCTACCCCAAAAACATGAAATACCTGGAAAAATATGATGATGATGTCATCATCACATTTTTCAGGTATTTCTTGTTTTTGGGGTAGCGAGGCCCATAAAAATTATTCCAAGTGGGTACGCATTGGATGCGTAATTTAATTCCACATCCAACAAGCTCTCTCGTTTGAAATTTAAGTAAAAACACAAGGAGATATGTTGAAAATACGAACAAAAGAGTAGTTTTTGCTTTTCTTCCTCCAAAATTAATAAATATTATTTTATTATTTTAACTATTATTTTATTAATTTTTCTTAGGAGGCCCATTTTGAGTTGAAATTTCCTCTAATGTATATGAATTTTTCAACAGTGCCAGTATGATTTGTCCTAAAAACACCCAATGATATTCGAGTGGGTTTGATAGATGAATTCAGAAATCCAAAGTATGAATCATAGTGCATCACCGAAATCAAAGTGATTAAGTATTTGCCAACAAAATCTATTTGGGACTTTGATCAAATATTTAAGACATTGATGGCCAAAGTAAGTATCCAAATGTCAGATGTGCAATAAAAGGAATGGTTTATTACTTCCATATTACCACGTATCTGAACCTTGTTGATGTAACAAAATATTGTGCCACAGATAGAGGATCTGGAAATAGCAATGAAATTAGAAGCCTCACAGGTTGGATATACTGGCTCGGGAATGACGCAAATTCAGTCATAGTTGGCCAATATTACGGTGAAGCTCCATGACATTAAGAGAGGAACAAAATTTCAAGAAGAACTATGGTGTACAAGATGCATAACAAACGGACACCATAAATACAATTACCCAACGCTCATGAACTATGTCATAGTAGGTGCATCGAACCCATTAAAGACCAAAGGAATTCCTTGGTGTAGAATATGCAAGACTAGGGGCCACAAGTTTGAAGAATGTTTGTACTTATAGAATATTGTAAGCACTCCAGGTAATCTATATTGTAAATTTTGTATATCAGTGGGTCATCATGAAAAATACTGTAGAGCATTTTAGCTACTACAAGAAAAGAGGATGGATACCTACTTAATGAAAAATGATGAGCAGATGCAAGTTGAACGAGCATAAAATCAGTATCAGCCTGCACAATATTAACAACAACAATACCCTCAACCACAATACGAGAAAAATTAGTATCCTCAGCAAAAACTATANGCAAGTTGAACGAGCATAAAATCAGTATCAGCCTGCACAATATTAACAACAACAATACCCTCAACCACAATACGAGAAAAATTAGTATCCTCAGCAAAAACTATCCCCTCCACAAATGGGGGGTGGAAACTTTAGAGGTCAAGGACAACAACAAGGAGGGGGATTTGGTCAAGAAATAGGCCAAGTCATATGTTATAATTGTGGGCATCCATGAAATTTTTCTTGATATTGTCAAAGTTCTGTGAAAATTTGTACATATTGTAAATCATTTGATCACACTGTCAAACAGTTTCCACAACTCATTATGAAATGGCAGGCTAGAAATATCGTAAATCCAAACCTGATGTAGAATCACAATCTGAATCACAATCTGAATCCCAATTAGAATATTCAGATGATTTCTATCGAACCAAGAGAACCTCACATTGTTGTAGTTACGATGGGAGGTGCTACGACAAGAGTAAACCAAAATATACAACAAGGACAACCATAAGTGCGACCCGTGGCACAAAACAAATCTATGCTAGATGTCTAGTAGGAGAAATAAGTCTTATTGGAAGTGTGACCATAATTTGTTGATGTCAATCAACCATCGACATCTAGAAAATTCAAGACCATGTTCGAACGATTTGAACAGCTAATCAGGAAGCCGTTAATGAAAAAGGTTAGTAATCTTAAATAATTTTTCAAATTTTGTTTATCACTAATGAATGATAAATATGCTGTCACAAAAATGACAGAACTAGTATAAGAAACCCCATAAGACCTATGACCTAAAAAAAAAGTTAATCACATCGGGGAAAAACTGGAGGTAGGTTGAGAACTACGAATGACTACGTAGATAGGATATTATGATATGGATTAAATCATATTAGAATTGGGCTAGGATATCAACATATTGATAAGAAAAACATGGGAGAGCATGGATAATCCATGATTGAACTACTCTCCTAATCAACTAAGGCTTGTGAACCAGTCGAAGGTTCTACCAATTGGTATACTAACGCAAGTGCATGCAGAAGCCAAAGGATTAAGAACATATGTCGAATTCGAAGTTATTGACATTATCAATGACACAAATCCATATCCTGCACTCCTAGGAATTGATTGGGAAATAGACAACCAAACCATTATAAACTTCAAGAAAAGGATCTTATCATTCAAATATTCTGAAATAAGTGTGGTTGCGTCAATTTATTTGCTTGAAGGAAAGAGATACGTTGATCATGTGCATAGTGAAGGGAAAGACAATTATCTAGCTTAGTTGTATAACATCATGCATTCAAAATAATATTTTATTGATACAACAACTGATAGAAAACTGATTTTGCAGAGTGTTAGTTCATGTATGTTCGACTCGGGAAATGCCCTTGAAAATTGGCAGAATAGGATACATGAAGTCTCCATGAAAAGATGTGAAAGAATCACAATATTTTTCCTAAGGGTAGGAACCAAAGCAAGCACAATTCTTATATATGAAGGATTTACTAACCTTGCATATTTTCTAGTATAATCTAAATAAAATGTCACAGAATCATAGCGATTGTCTACTTTGGAATATCTGCTGAAAGATAAGCCTGCTAGATGGTGGGGTACACACAAGAATTATTTCTTCGAATGGCCATAGTGTAGAAGATTAATGGGTATCATATTTGGGGAAGAGATCATTTTCTATGATCAAAAGTATACAAGACTGAAAAATCATGTGTAACATATTGAGCATTGTCGCAGGAACATACTAGAATATCCACGACAAGAATGGGCTCATCGATTTATCCATACTTTGGAAATGGTACAAAGAAATTGGTACACATATGTAGAGCTGCGACGAGGAACTTTCTAATGGGAAATATTAGTTGTAAGCTTCACCCAGACATTTGAGTCCATCCAACATTTGATGTTGTGTTACATATAATAAAGGAAAAGATCTTTGAAGAAATCCCAGTTGTAGACATGAATTTCCATCAATGCAACATGATGATATATAACTGGATGGAGTGTTATAATATCATGAGAGATTCGGATGATGATGACCCACTTGAGATAAATATAAATGAGTCAAAAGGTATACATATAGTGGAAGGAGATGCTATCTGCACTGGCCAATTTTTAAAACCACTCAAGATTAAGAAAGTAAATATTGGGTCAGTTGAAAACCTGAATTTGATAATATTAGAGATTATTGGGACAAAGAGACTATGGGAAATATCACTGAATTATTACATGAATTTTAGGATATATTCCCTACAAAGTTTTATGAAATGAATGTCATAGTTGGGGACCTCGGAAAAATGAAGATACCCATGAGGCCCGATGCAAAACTGGTCAAACAATGGCCATACATATTAAACCAGCATCACAAAGAGAATGTTAAATCTGAACTCGATTGAATACTAGAGGTAGGTTTAATAGAACCAATTGAAGAAGCAGAATGGATCATCCCGATTGTAGTACAAGATAAGAAAACTTCAGGGGAAGTGAGAATTTGTATCGATCTTAGGAAATGAAATGATTCCTATTTGCATTATCCGTTTCTGACACTATTCAAAGATGAAGTACCAGAGAATGTTGGAGGACAAGAAATGTATTCATTTAGATATGGATTCTCGGGCTACCATTAGATATGAATTGGAAAAGATGATCGATACAAGAATACCTTTGCGATGGAGTGGGGATGCTACCAATATATGGTAATTCCCTTTGGACTCAAGAATTCTCCTGCAATATTTTCTAGAATTGTAGTTGCTGCATTTAAATATTTTATACATAAATTTCTTGAAATCTACTTTGATGACTGGACAATATTTTGTCTTATAAAATATCACATAGAAAGATTTAGAATGATGCTAGAACGATGCCTCCAATACCAGATTTCCCTCAATTTGAGGAAGTGTATTTTTGTGTTCCTTTTGGGGCTCTGTTAGGCCATGTGGTCTGTCATGACGAAATTTTAGTTGATCCAACTAAAATCACCGTCATCCTTGACATACCACCACCTACCATAGTTAAAAATTTAAGATAAACACTAGGAAATATAGGATACTACACAAATTTTATCAAAGGATATGCACAAGTGACTTCCTCGATGGAGAGATTGTTGAAAAAATACACTAAATTTCATTGGTTAGTAGAATGCCAAGAGAGTCTAGATAAGGTGAAAATCAAGATGGTTGTTGCACCCATACTTTTATTTCAAGATTGGAAAAAATAATTTCATGTTCATGTCGATGCATCCTCTATTGCACTTGGAGTGGTATTGACGTAACTAGGGGGAGGAGAGATTGATCACCCCATTGGTTTTTCTAGTAGGAAGCTATCCACTGCATAGAAGAATTACACTACAATAGAGAGGGACGGACTTACGATGGTTTATGCATTGCAAAAATTTAGACATTATTTGCTGGGTGGAAATTTAAAAATGTACACTAACCATTCTGCACTATAATATTTAGGCATTAGGCCAGTGTTGGGAGGAATATCTGCTAGTGGCTTCTCCTCTTCCAGGAATTTGACTTTGAGATAATTGTCAAACCGAGCCGATTGAACTTGGGACCAAACCACCTATCAAGAATTGAGAGTGGAGAAGAACCTATTATTTTGGAAGATAATATTCCTAATGTGCAACCATTTTCAATAACTACCTTTGATGATCAATATGAATATATAATATAGTTCCTCACTATGATTTTTACGCCAGTCGAATTCACAACAACACTAAAGAAATAGTTAGTAACATGAGCCACATATTTCCAATTAATAGCTGGCCACTTGTATAAACTGGACCCTTATGAGATACCTCGATGTTTTGTTTTGAAACATGAGCGACCTATGTATTTAAGTGAAGCACATGCTGGTGTCGTAGAAGGACACTATGCCGAAAAAGAAACTATGCGTAATATATTACAGGCAGGGTTATTGTGGCCTACCATAAATGGGTTGTTGACTTCATGGGACCTATTATCCCAATAGGGAAGCATACATGAGCAATGTATATTATCAATGCAACTGAATACCTAACTATATGGGCAAAAGTTGTGCCAGCAAAGGATTGTACTAGTGCTACATCGATGAAGTTCTTATTTGAAAATGTTGTAACAAGGTTTGATTTCCCAAAAATATTGATTAGCGATCAAGGTATGAATTTTGTTAATCAATTTATTGAAGAACTAACTAATGAATTTCAAACAAAACATAGAAGAATAATTACATATCACTTGTAGGAAAATGGAGCGGTCAAAGTAATTAACAAGATTCTGGAAAACGCGCTAACCAAAGTCTGCAATATACGAAGGGATGACTAGGATCAGAATATTTATGCAGTACTATGGGCATATCACACGACATGCAAGAAGTTAACAAGTTAGACACCATTCAAGTTAGTATATGGACATGAATCTATCATGCCTATGGAATATATTGTACCAAGTTTAAGAGTGGCAACACTGAAATAAATGACAGATGTTGACACTGTCGAAGAAAGATTGCTTCAGCTAATCCATTTGGAAGAAGAACGCTTCATTGCAGGATTTCACCAAAATGTATAAAAACAAAGGAAGAAGGTATGGCATGATAGACACATTAAGAACAATAAATTTTTAGTTGGAATTCTTGTTATTATTATGACAAAAAAAATTTCAAGCACCCAGGTAAACTAAAGACACATTAGTTAGGACCATATGTGGTTAAGGAAATCACTGATGGAGGAGCAGTTACATTCAAAAAATTATATGGCACATAAGTCAGAGGGCTCACCAATGGGAGCCAATTGAAGCCTTATTTTGATAATTGCAACTAGGTCACACATAATAAAAAAAATGAAAATGATGATGAGGAAGGGTATGAGAAGAGAGAAGAAGTGCATGTCAAAGGAAGCTCGGTGAAGAAAGTGTGAAACTAAAACTAATGTGGCATTGGCACATTTATTTAAAATGCTTGTTGATGTGAAAATTGTCAATTATTAGACCCACAGAAACCAATGAAATTTGAGCAGACACCAAGGGAATTCAAGGGTAACTTTCGCCATACGTATCATGATGTCACAACAAAAAGGGGCGGTGTAGTTGGAACCTCCACATAAGAACTCAAAGTGGTGACACAAATGATGGTTCATGTTTTCATTATGCTACTCGATGATGGAATGTGTGAAAATTTGACAGACCAATTGTGGGAATGAACCCTCTACTATTGTTTATTTCCAATTACCTCCCATATAATTCCACAATGAGTTTTGGTTGCAAGACATAGAGTTAAAGAAGATTTCTGGAGAAGTATGGTTAGTAAGAATCTTAGTGCTACTGGCCCAAGGGACCCTACGATGGGAATTGTAACACCTATTATGGGTGAGGGAAATGATTCATGATATGTTACACTACAGGAAAAGAGGTGCTTGGAAAATAATCCAGTTCCAGGCCTCCTGCAAAAATGTCTCGAACCATCTTAGCAAGGATAGCAATGAGAAAACCTTCTGATATCTGAAAGAGAAATACTGTATTAAAACAACTGAGAATGAATGTATAAGTAGTGGCCAGAATTCATAGACCAGAGGAAATCCCATCGAAGCCTCCAGATGAGATTATAGAATTAGTTTCCATATTTCATAGTATTCATTTCTAGAACCTGCTAGTCTGAACGAATGTTCATATAGAGGAAAACATAAACAAAGGCCACTGTCATCACCATCATCACTATTAGCCACTGAAAAACCAAAAGGTGATGACGATTTCAACAGAAATTTGAACTAGCAAACTCCAATGAATGGAGGTAATACATTGATAGGATGGAATACCTCACCAGTAGTGAAGCAAAGAAAAACATTGACCAGATACTAGACTGGGAAACTATTGCGATCTCCAAGGCTTACCTAGATGTTGCGTACTTATTCTTGGATAATTTCAAGGAATATTTTGAAGCGAGGAAGAGTAAATAATATAGAAGGAACATACATCCATTCTATACATCATGAGGTGCATGAGGTAGCAACATCAATAGAAAAAGTCATGGCATAACACATCAGTTTTGAACTGGTCGAGAAAATGCAGAAAATAGAGGAATAAGTGCACATAGAGTTAGATAAAGTGGTGAAAATAGTGGAGTATTTTCATAACAAAATCAACACAAGTCATCACATGGAGAAATATATTCAAGTGTCTTGGGACATGCCACAGGTGATTGTTGGGGACCTGTTAGGACTGGGGACAGTAGGGTAGAATTCATGCATAATTATTCCTATGTATGGAGAAGAACATAAAGAAGAAGAGGAAGGATATACGGCTGAGGAAGAAACATAAAAGATAAGGGGAAGGATGTTGTGATAGAGGAAGTAAAAGAGAATAAGAAGAATAGGAGAAGGCACTGGAAGAGGAAGATTCTTCAGAAAAGTAATCCATGATAGAAAGATAAACTGTGACATAAGATGGTACAAAAAAATATCAACAAAAGAAGGTGTGCAAATAGAATAATGGCTAGAAAGTGATAGTAAGGCATAATGCTGAGAAAACGTCAAGCCTTGAAGAGCGTGAGTATGAGATCAATTGGATCTGATGGAAACCACATGCATGAAGGAATCTTTGTAAGTTAGGCCGATAGTGCCTCTCGTTATGTGTCGCTAGATAAGGAAATAAAACATGTTGGTTGGTTATAGTAAGTAAGCTAAGATAGTGATAGGAAAAGAGTCAGTAATAAGTCTATATAGAGACTGTATCGAGTTTGTATCAAGTCAATATTGAGTCTGTAACAAGTACGTATGGAATCTATATCGAGTCTGTAAGAGGGATATACAATAAGGAACCCAAGCTATATTTGGGTTAGACTCTTGGTAGGACTCTTGAGCTAGACCTAAATTAGATATCCACAGAAAGAAATTGATGGATTAGACTCTTGATATAGACTCAATATAAATTCTTGGTTAATGGATTTGTATCAATGAGTGCATTGGAGTAAAGGATTTGGAATTGAGTGCGTAGATGAGTAGGGAAGGTTGAGTCAATCCAGGCTGTGTGCAGATCACTAGTATAAGTAGAGGAAGAAGATAAAAGAGAGAATATCAGGGAGCATGAGAGGGAGGAAGAGTATTTAAAGTTAGAGAAGAATATATTGAGCATATTTTGCAGCTAATTACACATACAAAAGGTGTATCCATTTCCTCATGATAGATGAAGAGTTGCTGTTACACAAAATTCTCATCACCATCATATACTGAGAACCAAAATACTAGGAATTTCCTCAATCCCTCAAGTGATGAAGTTAGACAATGGAAAGGACTCATATTTTCATACTTGTGTCCACCACCTCTTATTCCCTTTATGCAATAAGTGTTACCCTCTTCAATAACGACTCTTGTGAGTTGACAATGAGTAGTGCCACCACCTTAAAAATTTTATCATCAAGTGGTGCCAGCCTAGTAATGCTCTATCTCCATAGAAAAAGAAAAGTGCTCAAGTTTAAAAGTGAAAAAGATAATATTCATGAAGCTTCTCAAAATAAAGATTCATGGAACCCTTATCCCTACTCTTGTGGACCACCTGGACTCAAGATCCCCCCTAGTACAATCTCCCTTCCACCTCATCCATCATTTTCTCAACCATTCCTATCCTCCCAAGGGCTATAAATACTGGCTCACTCCTCATGGGTTGGAAGGGAGGAAATTTATGATGTTGCACCTAAGTTCTAGTCAAATATATGGTGAGCATAGAGAAGACAAGTTGGAGCTTTGAGGACAAGACTTGGCATGTGAGGAGGAATCACAACACTAGGTCAATGGTTGTAATCTCTCTTATTTTATGATTAATGAAATGATGGTTGGTTTCCCATAAATTGTATTGTGTTATGATCACTCATTTTGTTATGATATTCCTTAGTCACTATATAGAGTTGTAGATCATTTTCTGGTACTTTTGATCTTGTATGTTGTTGGGTGTGTTTATTGCAGGTAGACCTGTAGATATCTAGAACCATAGAAGGCTGATACATCATACTACATGATAGGTAAAATACTCATTCCATCCATATACCAATTCTAGAGAAAGTTATTATTGTTGTTATCACTCATTTGTTCTAGTTGTGAAGGATTCAAGCTAGGGAAACAACTCCTATCCACAGGAGGTGAGAATTTCCAGCAATAGCGCCTTGTACTTTTCTCCCGGATGGGTTTCCACATTATATTTTGTGTATATGTGTGAATGTTGAAAGTAGATTAGAAATATGTGTGATTATTGTAGTGAATAAATGGTTATAGCTTTGATTATAAATGAATAGATGTATGATGGTCGCGTTGCATTACTAGATATGATTATGCTGCATGCGTGTTTTTTATTTACTAAACATACATAAAGAGAGGTTGTGTAACATTGTAGCTATTAAATCATAGTAACCACAAGTAATCCACCCTTGGACTTCATTGAAATCCTTGGAGCAGAGCCAAGTTACTAAAACACCCTCCCACCCAACTATGGAAATGTGGTTCTGGCAGTTACCCATCAAGAGAGATATATCAAGTGAGACGACATCTGCATCGCAGGTGCTATTGGTTGAGATCTGCTCTGTCAGCTCGATATCTAGGGATTTTTTGTGCTAAGAAAGAGGAACTAAACTTGGGTTAGGATCCCTGAAGAGAGGGAAAATAAAGCCAACAACACCCAAAACCTACAATCCACAATTGTGGAAGGAATGAATTCCCACAAATTGTGAAAAGGTTGAATGTGGAAAGGCCTATTGAGGAGATATTATTGCGGAAAGGATGTTGCATAAAGGAAACTGCTTAAGGTTGTGATTGTTAAATTTAAATAGAGTTAAAAATGAAAAAACATAGAGGTAATTTTGAATTAGGTTTTCTTTATGAAGAGTCACGATGAAGATATATGACTGTTAGATGAAGATATGTGACTATTAGATGAAGATACATTTGATGGTATTTAAACAATGCTTTAAAACTTTCAAATAAGTTTCTCTGTACATTCAATTGGAAGATTCATTGATGTAGGTGCAGTCAGAGATCAATTTAATATACAAGGGTGGTAGGGTAGTGCTAGGGTAGGATATATTCCTTAAAGGGGGTCATAGCTTCCTTCCAGTGGTAGCTGGTAAACAGGGTGTTGCAACATCCTTTCAGTAGTAGTTAATAAAATAGGGGGTTGTAGCCTCCTTCTAGTAGTTACTGGTAAATAAGGTGTCGTACCACCCTTGTCTGTAGAAGCAGGAAAAACTATTTGTAAATATAATTTTTTCAATAATACGAAGTATTGGTGGTTTACCCAATTGGGATTCCATGATAAATTTGTTTTCTGTGTGTTTCCGTTGATCTTGTGTGTTAATAAATTAATTAAAATTTGTTTCTATTATTTACAATTATCAATACTGATTCACCCCCCCCCCTCAGTATTGTTCAATATTCCAACACCTTGGTATTTCCTCTTCATGGATGAAGGAGTAGTATCTCACTCTTCTTCCCGCATGGGTGGTTGACTCATCATGCTCGTATGATTTCCTTGATGTTACTATGCCTTCATAGGAAGCTATTATTGAGGCCATCAATGGACCCAAAAATCCTTGGGAAGACATACACCATCGATCTTATTTCCTCTTAGAGCTTGAAAGGATCAAGCATGACGAGTTTTTCTCAGCCTTACGCAAGAAAGTTGGTCACCCCATGGTCCGACTAGATACGCATGGTATATATGATGAAGGTGTCATGGAAAATTGCTCTCCTACCATTCTGATCAACATTTCACAAACTCTTAGAAAAGTGGAAAATGTTTATATTGGTGTGAATTGTTCAATTGAAGAAATACATATCTACACCAAGTTATTTAAAGAATTCCATGATTTTTTTTCTTGGTCTTATGAGGAAATTCCTGGAACAGAAATAACCATTGTTGAGCATGAAATTTAAAATTATCCTAATTCTACACTAGTTCAACAATTTTTATGAGAGGTAAACCCCAAAAAGAACACATTATTAAGGCAAAGGTGGAGAAGTTGCTCAAAACTAGTTTCATCGACCTGGTTCCATTAACTGAATGGGTATCCAACCCTGTTCCCATATATAAAAAGCAAGGGACCATCTAAATATGTATATATTTTCATGATATGAATAAATCTTGTCCAAAAGATAACTTTCCCACACCCTACATTGATCAAATTATTAACGAGTGTGTGACAAGTGAGATTTTCTCATTTATGGACGGTTTTTCTAGATATAATCATATCCAAATTAAACTCAAGGATCTTTCTTGGGGAATTTTTGCGGACCATAAAATTCACTTCAACCTTAAAAATCCTAGAGCAAATTTTCAGTGGGCCATGGCATTTGCACTCCACGATCTCAAGCGTATAATTGAGGTTTATCTAGATGACCTTTCTGCTCACTCTTGTAAGAGAGTGGATCATCCATCTCATCTTAGAATTTTATTTGAAGGACATGGGAATTATAAATTCAGTTAAACCCTTAGAAATGCATATTTTATGTGAGAATTAGTTTCCTTTTAGTATTTATCATCTCGAAAGAGGGAATATTGGTCAACCCATTAAAGATTGAGGAAGTACTTTAGTTTCCTTTCCCATGCTCTAATACTCAGCTTCAAAGTCTCCATGGTAAGTCAAATATTCTATGTCGGTTCATAATTAACTATGCAAAACATTGCTAAGTGTTTCATGAACCTTTTAAAGAAGGACATTTTGTTCATATGGGATTAGTGATCCCAGGAATCCTTCGATGCTCTTAAGAGAGTCTTGGAATTGACACCTCTACTTCGTCCTCCAGACTGTGATAGATACCTTTTTATTTATATTATTTCATATTCAGAGACGGTTGACATGGTCCTAGTTCAACAGGATGACCATATTCATGAGCATGTTATCTGCTATCATAGATGGAATCTTATAGATGTTGACTTTAGATAAACTCACGTGGAAAAATTGGCCCTTCGACTATTCATGCAGTCCACAGACTACAACATTACATTTTACTTCTCCAGACTACTATCGTAGTGCATACCAATACATTTTAGTATGTCTAGATAAGACATGTGATTGGGGGGAATATAATAAATGGATTGTAATTTTTCAATAATTTGACCTTCATTTTATCCCCCCAAAATTCAAAAAGTTGTTGTTCTTTGTAGAGTTAATGTTTGATTTCCCTAGACTTGATGAGGATACGATTTACGAAGGTTCATTTGTCAATGATCATATTTTCCTCATCTCATATTCCAACCTCTGGTATGCATACATAATTGTATATCTCCAGAATATGAAGTTCCCTCTGAATTGTTAGAATAATCAACCTATAGTTTACCCATTTAGACATTAATTTAATTATTTATGTCTTATTAGCCTAGTTCATGTGTCCCCCCTTGTGCAAGTTGTCTTTTACCTATCCATAGTGGTCAAACTTGCCTCATTTGACTCATGTAGCACATGGGAAAGCCCAAGGAATCAAATCTACTTTATTCCTGGCCTCCTAGTCGCCCTTCTGCTTTTTCTGCTTTATTCCCTTCTTTTTCAGTGTTTTAAGGAAAAAAGAAAATCTAGACTAGGTGAGGTGAACTAGTTTTTTGTCCTCTTCATCCTCCACTCTTTTCTCAATGAAAAAGCATGTATGATCTTCCATTCCACCACTCTTTATCTTGCCTAATCTATTTTTCTAATTCATGAGCTCCATGACAGATTTGGGATCAGCTTTTTACACCTATGGGGGATTTGCTTATTTTAAGTAAGCTTGCTTTATGCTAGATTTGAATTGCTCCTCATGCATTCAAATCCCTGATGTATGTTATTTATTCAAAAAACTATGTTATTACAGGGTTAGCTATTGTACACTGATTTAATACAGTTTAGTGTTCAGCTCCAATTTTCAGTCTCTTTGTGAGTGATTTTGCATTATCAATTGTTAATTGTTGTGAGTAAAATTAATCTATCAACTGGTTCAATTTACACATGGTATCAGAGCCATTGTAGATTGTTTTATCTCCTCCAAAATTGTTTTGCAGGTTCGACATCAGTGACTGGGAGCCTTCTACTGACAGTCGGGACAGATTTTCTAAGCTATGGATCAATCACATAAAACTATCTTGACTTGCTTCAATTTATTTGAATGGAAAGCAGAGATGGAGATACTATTGAGAGCGAAAGGCCTCTATAGGGTGACTATGGCAATAGAAGCAGAGCCCAATGTAGCTGTAGAGAAGATAAAATGGCACAACAGGAGGGATGAGGCTTATGGCCTCCTATGTCTGAGTATTTCCAGAGACCTCCTTTTCCATCTTGATGGATTAACATCACCGAATGAAGTATGGGAGAAGATTGCTGATCTTTTTGGAAAGATAGATGAGATGAGGGGACATCAAATAAAAAATGAGCTGATTTCTCTGAGTCCAACGAGCTTTGAATCCCTGCAGCTATATTTCTCCAAGTTCAAAGCACTAGTTTTGTAGCTGAAACAGTGTGGTATCGAAAAGAAATATGATCAGCTCGTATTGGACATCCTCTTGAAGTTGGCCCCTGATTATTCAGTGTTTGTTTTGACCTTCTATGCCACAAAACTGATAGCTCAAACTTGGAATATGCCTAGCCTTCCAGATTTCATGGAATCTCTCACACAAGAACAGGACAAGATGGTGATGATGGGCACCATCAAACCATCCAAAGATCAAGATTTGATTGCTGGAGATTCAAAGGTGGATTCAAAAGGCAAAAAGAAAGCTAGAAAGCCACTTGAGCAAAAGAGAGACAAGAAATAGTCTCTGGAGGATCAACAAGGTCCCAAGAAGAACTACCAAAAGAAGAAAAACAAAAGCAAAATGAACAAGTGCGCATACTGCAATAAGGGAAATCACTCTGAAAGCTCTTGTGTGAAAAAGCAGATAAACATGCTGACCCAACTCCTAGAGAACAATGGCATCTCCCTTCCAGAAAGCTCAAAGAAGAGAGAAGGAAGATCAAGTTCAGATGACAGAGAGAGAGTTCACGCTCTAGTTGCTGGCACATCAAGCTCACCCAGTTTTATCATTGATTCTGGAGCTTCAAGACACATGGTTTTGACTAAGGAGGCCTTCTCCTCACTGGACATGTTGAAAGGACCACCTATAGGACTGGGAGATGGCTCTCTCACTGAAAGTTTAGGCAAAGGAAGGATAGATCTTGATCATGGTCAGTTCAGCAATGTGCTGTATGTGCCTGGTCTCGCCTCCAACCTCCTATCAGTGTACCAGATGACCCACACTAGGTCTCCTAAGAAGGTCATATTCTCCCCTAATGAAGTTGAGATCATAGAGATTTCAACTGGTAGAGTCATTGCAAAAGGAGTTGTGAATCATGCTCAAAAGGTATACATGTTCTCACACTTCCTACCTTACTCAAACCCCTCTGCTCTTCTGATTCATGCTAATGAAGCAAGCAATCTTTGGCATGAAATATTTGGCCACCTAAACTACAAATATCTATCTTATATTAATGAAAAAGAGATGTTCATAGGGTTTTACAAGATAAAATTTTCCAAAGGAGTCTGCCAAGGTTGTATCCTAGGAAAACACCCAGAGCACAAATTTGAGAGAGCTAGTCATGAGAGAACCTCTGCACCCCTCGAGCTGATCCACAGTGATGTTGCTGGCCCATTCCCTCATATGTCCATGATTTAGGCCAAATATGCATTAACTTTCATTGATGACTTTTCCAGGTATTGCTGGGTTCACTTCCTGAAACACAAGTCTGAAGTTTTCGGCCTATTCAAAGTCTTTAAGGCTTTGGTTGAAAACCAGTCTGGAAGGAAACTCAAGGCCCTCAGATCTGACAATGGTGGTGAGTATGTCAAGTCTGAGTTTATTAATTATTGTGCATATGCAGCATTCTATCCCTTACACACCACATCAAAATGGTGTTGCTGAGAGGAAGAACAGATCACTGAAGGAGATGGCAACATGCATGATGGAGGCCAAAACTTTGCCACCAAAGTATCGGGCCGAAGCTATCAAATATGCAGCCTATATTCAGAATAGGGTGCCTCACAAACAGCTTGATCGCATGACTCCCTTCGAAGCATGGAGTGGGCACAAGCCAGATGTGACCCATTTCAGGATTTTTGGCTCAAAGGCTTGGGCTAGAATTCCAACAGAGAAGAGGAAGGCTTTGCAGCCCCAAATCCAAGAGTGTATTTTTGTTGGATATTTTGAAGATTCAAAAGGGTACAATTTGATAAATTTGAGCACAAACAAATCCTTCATTGAAAGGTGTGTTCAGTTTGAAGAAGAACCCCTTGCAGCAGTGGAAGTTGGTGAAGCCTCTTCACCACCTGAACCTCAAGAAGTAAGTAAAGAGTTTGTTGAACATGCTGATTCTGATTTTTTTAATAGATATGAGTTTATTGCAGACCCTAACATCCCTACAAGGCCAAAATGGGTAGCCAAGACACTACATGTAGCAGGTGAGCTAGCTGGGGATCCCAATGACCCAAGGAGGACTAGATCTCAATTTGAGAGTGGTCTGTGCATGAAGGATGCTATGTTTGCTGAAAAATGATATTTGATGGTGGAGTCTGATCCTCAAACATATGAAGAAGCAGCAGGAGATCCAAGATGGCAAACAGCCATGAAGGAGGAGTTCAACTCACTCCAGAAGAGCAACACATGGGAGCTAGTGGATCTTCCCCCAGGGAGAAAACTAGTACAATGTAAGTGGGTCTATAAGACCAAATTTGCTGCTGATGGTTCACCACTGAAGTACAAGGCCAGATTGGTATCCAAGGGCTACTCACAGGTTCATGGCATAGATTACAATGATAATTTTTCCCTAGTGGCAAAAATAGATTCCATCAGGCTAGCCTTAGCCATTGCAGCCTCAAGGAAATGGGAGGTACATCACATGGATGTAAAATGTTCTTTCCTGAATGGAGAACTCACTGAGGAGATATATATTCAGAAGCCTCAAGGTTTTTCTACTAACCCTTCTCTTGTGTGCAGGTTGAGAAAGTCATTGTATGGGCTAAAGCAAGCCCCTAGAGCTTGGTATGCCAAGATCGATAGCTTCTTGCTATCACTGAATTTTGTTCGGTGCAAATAAGATCCAAATGTCTATTTGAAGTTAGTTAATGGTTCATTAATGATCATTGTGTTATATGTTGATGACCTCCTCATTACAGGAAGCTCACAGGCTGAGATTGCTTCCTTAAAAGGAGCTATGAACCAAGCCTTCTCCATGACAGATTTGGGGCTCTTAAGTCAATTTTTGGGGCTTGAGATTGCTCAAACCAAACCTGGAATCAAGGTGCAACAGTCCAAATATGCCTTGGAATTTCTGAACAAATTCAGAATGAAGGATTGCAAAGCAACAAAAACTCCTTTCCTTTCAAGAG
>LPNX010493804.1:279787-329702 GCA_001517045.1 Pseudotsuga menziesii | reverse complement strand
CACCATTCACCTACTCTTCTGTTCATCTTCAGAACAAGTAGCTGATATCTTCACCAAAGAATTTTGTGAGAAGACCTTCAGAAATCTCAAATCACTGCTGGATATTGCTGATCATGCTCTGAAAGCATGAGCGAAGACAAGATTCTACAATTTTGTTTTACAGTCCATGTTTAAGGGAGGATTTTCCCAAGTTGGTTTTGCCTCTTTCCTTGTTTAAATGGACATGCAGTATGTAAAGGGTGACTAAGCCTTGTTGCTAGGCCCTATAATTTTTTGATATATTACTCATAATTCAGGCTTAAGGGGTTTTGTTAGAATAATCAACCTATAATTTACCCATTTAGACATTAATTTAATTAATTTTGTCTTATTAGCCTAGTTCATGTGTCCCACCTTGTGCAAGTTGTATTTTACCTATCCATAGTGGTCAAACTTGTCTCATTTGACTCATGTAGTGCATGGGAAAGCCCAAGGAATCAAATCTGTTTTATTCCTGGCCTCCTAGGCGCCCTTCTGCTTTTTCTGCTTTATTCCCTGCTTTTTCAGTGTTTTAAGGCAAATAGAAAAGCTACACTAGGTGAGGTGAACTAGTTTTTTGTCCTCTTCATCCTCCACTCTTTTCTCCATGAAAAAGCATGTATGAGCTGCCATTCCACCACTCTTTAGCTTGCCTAATCCATTTTTCTAATTCGTGAGCTCCATGGCAGATTTGGGATCAACTTTTTACACCTATGGGGGATTTGCTTATTTTTAGTAAGCCTGCTTTATGCTAGATTCGAATTGATCCTCATGCATTCGAATCCCTGATGTATGTTATTTATTTAGAAACCTATTTTATTATAGGGTTGGCTATTGTACACTGATTTAATACAGTTTAGTGTTCAGCTCCAATTTTCAGTCTCTTTGTGAGTGATTTTGCATGATCAATTGTTAATTGTTGTGAGTAAAATTAATCTATCACCTGGTTCAATTTCCACATGAATATTTTGAGGGATGGATGACGATTTATATTTCACTATTGGAGGAAAAAATTAAACAAATTATAACATATATCCAATGATTTAATTGTCAACCTAGAGAGAGCGTAAACTTCTGAGGTACATACAAAATATATGCAGGGGCAGAGTATTTCTAACATATTCTACAATTGAAATTGAATCTAAGTTATTAAAATAGGAAATTATATGGAAATAAATCTAACCTAAGAAAGCATTAAATTGCATGAAATGAACTGATATAAAGCAATAATAATTAACTTGTGAGCTCACGATAAAATCAACACAACTAATTCATAAACAAGACATCAAAATATGAAGAGATCAAAATATCTATTCTAAAACATGAAATCTATTACAATAGGATCAAATCCATGACTATCTCAAAATATGAACCGGTTATCTACTACCAAACCACTAGAGAGGTCTCTAACAAAATGAGGAGAGAGCCCTCCTATTTATACATGAATTCAAGATAACTAATCATAATTACAGATCCACTATTCTCTCAACTTATCCCTCCAAATCCTCAACAAATCTACAACTCATCCCTTCAAATGCTCAAAAAATATACAACTCATCCCTTCAAATCCTCCATGATATCTTGCATAATATATTCCATATCCACATTACACTTCCATGATCTTCTCCTTGAAATTATCCTACATCTTGAGGATGAAATTCGAATTTGAGGCTAGGTGGTCACTTTTGAGCTTGTTAAAGTCTTCAAATACACCTGTAAGCATCACCAAACTCATCCAACTTTAAATTATAATGAAAATATGTTATTTTTCTCAATAATTAACAACAAATTCACTCAAAATACTCAAAAATAAATGATTTGGAAAATAGCAAGGTAACCCATATTTAATCATGAAAATGATGGATATCAATGGTTTTATGGAAGGATAAAATAGGAATAAGGTGACAAATGGTATATAAAAGGTGAATAAAATGTGGTCTTTTTGTGGCTCAACAGTCACCAAGATAAAAACTACCTCATTATTGGTGACACTTTGTATCACCATGGAGTGGATTTGATCTTGTGTTGTTTTTCAACCCACGAAGAAGAATAGGTTGTGTTGAATGACTACCATAGTGGGGTGTATGGTGGTTACTTATCTAGACTTGCAATATCCTAGAAAATCTTGTGAGTTGGTTAGTATCGGTCTCCTATCTTTAAAAAGTGTGTTAATGTGGTAAAGAGATGTCACCCTTACCAAGTTTTTTCTCACAATATGTGCATGCACCCTTCTCTGTTGCATAAAATCATCAAGATTGTCCCTTCACTAAGTGGAGGGTTTATTTCATGGATTGACACCCAACTTCAGTTAGAGGGAATTACCATATCATCATGGTTGTAGATTATTTTACCAAGTGGGTGAAGGCCATGCCGACTGTTAAATCCTATGGTGAAACAAACACCCATTGTGTATTCAACTATATTATCACTTAGTTTGAGATTTAGAAAGATATTGTCATAGATAATGGCAGTCCTTTTCAAAAAAAAATGATGTCTGAATTAGCATTAAAACTTGGGTTTAAACTATATCATTCATCGTCTTATTATCCCCAGGAGAATGACCAAGTGGGAGTTGTTGATAAATATCTTAAGGTCATCCTACAAAATACCGTCAGAGATAGAAAGTCTAACTATCATATTATGTTATATCCTCCTCTATGGGAATATTGAACCACGATAAATATTTGCACTTGTTTCTCACCATTCCAGTTGGTTCATGGAATGGAGTCCATTCTTCCCATTGAATGTGAAATACCTTCATTGAAGCTAGAAATTGAGCTCCTTCCTAACACTTCAGAATTGGAACAATGCTTAGTCCACCTTAAGAAACTTGATGAGAAATGTTGATATTCCACTGTGTACATAGAAACTAATAAAATCCATGTTAAGGACCAGTATGATAAGTCTACTCGTCCCTAGAAATATACTAAGAGTGACATGGTCCTCTTGTATGGCCAAGCTAGTTAACTCATGGGGGGAGGAAATTTTAACCCAATGTGGCATGGTCCTTACATTGTTATCTATGTATTGGAGAAAGGATCTTACAAGTTAGAATATTATGAAGGGAATTTCCTAAAGGATCCCATAAATGGGATCTACCTAAAGAAGTACTATGCTCGAGCCTCCAACTTGGGATGGTACCTTGTGTATTATTGTATAGTCTTGCATATAGTTTGTTTTCTATCACCAAATTCCTTATATGATTCCTCTTTGTTGGTGTATGTCAATAGAGTCCTAGACATACTTAGGATTTGTGGATGGTGCTAGTTGACATACACAGAACTTAGCTTCCGCTTCTTTGGTTATTTATTCACTTGGGGGTCAACTAGTGTCTTCAATAGGCATATGTCTTGATCCATCATCAAATAATGTGGCTGAGTATAGCATCGTCATTGAATTCAATATTACTAATCATAATTAGAGATCCACTATTCTCTCAACTTATCCCTCAAAATCCTCAACAAATCTACAACTCATCCCTTCAAATTCTCAACAAATATACAACTCATCCCTTCAAATCCTCCATGATATCTTGGATAAGATATTCCATCTCCACATTTCCATGATCTTGTCCTTGAAATTATCCCACATCTTGAGGATGAAATTCGAATTTGAGGCTAGGTGGTCACTTTTGAGCTTCTTAAAGTCTTCAAATACACCTGTAATCATCACCAAACTAATCCAACTTTAAAGTATAATGAAAATATGTTATTTTTCTTAATAATTAACCACAATTCATTCAAAATACTCAAAAATAAATTATTTGGAAAATAACAAGGTAACCCATATTTAATCATGAAAATGATGGATATTAATGGTTTTATGGAAGGATAAAATAGGAATAAGGTGACAAATGGTATATAAAAGGTGACTAAAATGTGGTCTTTTTGCATCTCAACATTCCCCCCAACTTAACTGGTTGCATGTCCTCATGCAACTATGCATTGATTCTTTTCAAAACTTTTGGCCTTGTAGCTGGGCTTTACATGATGATGGTATATAATAGTAAATCATTCCATGATTTGAAATGCATGAGTGGCAACAATTTTTCCTATGGTCAGTTCTTGTGTGACAACCATAAGTATAACAATTGTTGGTTCTCTTGTTAACAACATTCATTTCTTTTACTTGTATTTTTTCTGCAATATATAACATTTTTTAGAAGTATACATGCATTGGAAATGATGAACCATCAATATATATTACAAAGCCTTTTCTTCATATTATGAATCATGCCAATATATATATAATAGTTTAAAAAACATAGTTTGGGAAAGACATGTTGGTTAATGGTAAATGAAATGATGAAAGTGTAAAATGATAACGAATAATCCCCTCCCCAACTTAAGATGTATTAGGTTTATGAAAATGATAAAGTGAATGTAGTGAGGAAATTTTCCAAATCCATTCATTTTGTAGAATTTAAGGAATTACAAGGTTAAAGATTAGAAAACAACATACCTCCACTTACCCAAAAAGTTGATGAACTATACAATAGGAATGTGGTTGTCGCTGCTAGATCATAGAATGTGAAGTGAAGAAATCTAAACTGTTGCTTGGTTGGATGAAGTAAAAGATGAAAGTTGAAAGTAGAACTGTGGTACTCTCATATGGCTGAAGTATTCTGCTATAAAACTAATGATAGAGTCATGAAAAGTATATAGTCTCCACCTGCTACAAAACCCAATGGTACAATTCTTACCATGCGAATAAATGCGTCGATGTCAAAAATGGAAATAAGTCATTGGATTACCGACCATTGATGAATGTCATCAACCAATGCGAGGCAATATCACCATTGATGTCAGTGAGTGCCAAGGTACCTAAGTACATCGTACAAAGTGAGAATAAATGAGCTGATGTTGAGCCACTTGCAAGATCTAAGGATAAAGGGACATTGATGTATTCCCATGATTGTCAGTGAGAGAACTTGTCATTAAGGCATGCAATCCTCAAGGTACTAAAAATGAACTCTAGTCTCTATCCCAAATAGTGTGATGAGGTCGATGGGGAAAGACTTGTTGAAAGGTGGGCCTTAAGGAATCCCACATCAGTCAACACGAGCTGTACATAATGAGTGGTAGGACTATAGATGAAAGATATGAAGGTCGAAAACAGTTTTTATGGCAGAGATAACAAAGCAATGTAGTCATGGAAAGGAAGCTGAATGGTTTTATTTATAAGAAAAAAGACAACCGAAAATGAGGAAAATGTATGTGACTCAGAAAGGTAGACATGCGGGAAGTTATGATGTATAAGGAAGTAAAAAATTAGACTCTAACATGGATGGCAGAATGACATGGCATAATTGGTTTCTGAAAGGATTATTTGTGGTAGCAAATGTCATGACATACACAAGGGAAAAATCAACTCCTTCGAGCATTCAATGGAACATTTTTTTTCTGAAAATCTTTTGTGATTCTGGAAATTATTTCTGCATACCATTTGCTCATCTTTAAACCTGAAAAATGTTAGCATTTCCCTGCAACAAACTTGTTAGAGCATTGAAAATACATGAAATTATGTGCTTAATCAAAGTTAAAGAAAATAAAAATAAATTATCTTATACCTGAAAGTAGCAATGCTTCATGTCAAAGCATGTTTCTGAGTGCCTTACAAAAACAAGTTAGCGCAACAATCATAAAATTGACAAGATTCCAAGTTCATTTATAATTTATAATTTTATGATTTGTTACCTAATGCTTTTTATTTATTTATATGTTTTTAGTTTTTAATTTTTATTTTATTTTTAAAATTTTAACTCTTTTATTATTATTTCAAAAGTGTTTATATATATATATATTAAATTTGGTTTTACAAAAACAAATTTTATGTGTTTATTTTAATATTATGTCAATGTGTTTTTTTTCTAATGTTTTTAATTGTTTTGAAAAAAACAAAAAGAAAATGGATTCATCCGTCTTTATATAATGATTGTGTAATAGGGAGAGAGGGTCGACCCTTTCAGTGGTTGACCCCTCTAAAGGAGACTATTTTAATGATCTAGATTAGAGAAGGGTGTGCAAACAATCGACAGGTTTGGAAGTTTGAAACAAACACCTACCTCCTCCAAACAGAAGATGTACCAGGTCCCACTGTGCAAAAATAAAAGTTAAGAAGAAGGCTTAGCTGCGACAGCAGTTGCCTTCAATTTTAAAGACGCATAGTAATTTATTAATGTTTGAATTTTTTTATTATAATTTTTATGTTGATAATTTTTTTTTTTATGTTTTATCTAAATTTTTTATTGTTTTAAGAGATATATATATACCAAAAACTCTTATGAAAACAGAAACAACAAACAAATGAACAATTAACAATTTATAACATTTGGAAAATATATTACTATCCTAATAAGTGTTAATGTTTTATGTTTGATAAATGTTTTAATTATTTTGTAATTAAAACAAAAATAAAAGCAAAAGAAATTCTTGACTAACCTTATTGTGCAAAAGATATTGAAAACAACAATAAAACATAAAGAAAACTTTATGTTACTTTATTATTTATTTATGTATTTTCAATTTTATAAAATTTTATTATCTTTTTATTTTTTATTTTTTATCAAAAACCTTACTATCCTAATAAGTGTTAATGTTATATGTTTGATAAATGTTTTAATTATTTTGTAATTAAAACAAAAATAAGAGCAAAATAAATTCTTGATTAACCTTATTGTGCAAAAGATATTGAAAACAACAATAAAACATAAAGAAAACTTTATGTTACTTTATTATTTATTTATATATTTTCAATTTTATAAAATTTTATTATCTTTTTCATTTTTATTTTTTATCAAAAACCTTTCACAACAAACTAATGTTTTTTTTGTTGTTGTTTACAAAAACCTTTTTTAAAAACCAGAAAACCAAATATATATATATATTATAATAATACTTTTTTATTTTTTTATAATTTATAATAATTTTATAATTTTACTTTTATCACTATATTTGAGCTAAACTTTTTATGTTTAATTGTTTTTTTTATTTTTTTATTATATATATATATATATATATATATATATATATACACACACACACACATATTAACTATCTAAAAATCAAAATAGTTATGCTAATCAAAATGTTTCTGAATTACTTGTGAAAACACATGAGAAATTGAATTTTAGGTTTTGACAAGTTTGTAAATTCTTTAAATTTTTTTCTTTTAATAAACATAATTGAAACTAGGTGTTTGTTTTCAGAAAGACATGAGAATAAAAATAATCAGTACAAAGGATTGCTAGCCTCATTTATAACATAAATATTTCATCTATAAGGAAATAAATGGAAAATATATACCTAGAGCCAAGTTGAAGTTGATTCTTCTCTGTGGGTATGAGCCAAAAATGGATGAAACCAAATATGGATGTTGACGAAATGCTAATTGATCATGCTACTTCCAAATAGGTATTTTTTTATTCTGCAAATGGCAGAGGTCAGAAGTATTAAAATATGGCCATTTTAATTGACTTTTGTGCATGAGAAGGAAGGATCCAACCCTAAACTATATAGTATAGTCTGAGTTTCACCAGTGATGGAATTTGAGGGTTAAGAAGTGCATGTATCGAGTGTTGGTGTGGTGTGTATGGTGGGCAGTAAAGCGAAGAGTTTAAATTTAAACTTATGGAAAGGCCACACTCTCATTCCGCATAACAAATCGTCAAAAACATGGAACGTAGTCTTGTGGCCTGCTTGAAAATAATTAGTATGCTTCTTAAGAAAGGAAAGAAGGTGCTCAGTTTTTCACTTTCACATCAGAGGTGATATATTCAATTGAACAAACAGACCCTTTCATTAGAATGATTGGGGAAGGCCACCAAAAAAATGCAATGATTGTAACGACAATGATTGACACCAAAAATTTTCAATCTGGAAATTTCTCCAAATCCAACTAACATAATTTCATACATCATTCACATTATATCAAAAAAAAATGACAACGGTGCAAAGATACATTAAACATCATTTGATTGCTATCTTATTACCTCCTTGGCGTTCTAGTCTTATTCACTTGTGCATAATCACGTCCATATGCTAAGTATATCCATGTTGAAGGGATACTCCATTCCTATTCTGCATATCTATGGCAACATAATATATAATCAATTGGACTATTGATAAACAAGCTCTTCTTAGTCCTCTTGGAAACATTATGTAGTAACGAGTTAGATCTTCTGGATATACAAATCCAAGTTCATACGTAGGGGTGCTAGTATGGTATGTCAAAACTAGATATGAAGATCCAAGGGTAGACACTGGTACTCAATGAATGGTACTTAATTATGCTCGTATTCTATGGCTTGTACTCAATACAAGAGAAATAAATTCCAGTCATAGTTGATTGCCATACCCTGGTGTGTTTCCTAATACCCTTTTTTTTGAAATAAGCCCTAAGTAAGACCACCATCTTGGATTCCACCAGCTCATGGTTACAAGGATGTTCCCCTGTCACATGCCCCAATTTGAAAAACATTTTTATGTTTTAAGAAACATTATGTTATATTTTATGTTAAAGTTTGTAATTAATGACCAAGTGAGGTCAAGGATAATTTATTGTAATTTCAAAATATTTTATTAATAAATAAATGAAAGATGATACAACAGCTTAGTGAAGCTGTTAAATGAGTGTTTTACTGGTCACTTGATGGATGAGGCTGGGTTGAGAGCAGATTGAGATGTGGCAGCATCCTCAAACTGCTTCTAGCTGTTACAGGTGGCAACTTCCCTATTTTTGTGGTCACGATTCCCCAAGAAAGTGGAACAAGAGTAAGTGGCTCATTAAGTAAAAACTGACCCAAAATACCTAGGCATGCCAATAAAAGTTCCCATTGAATATAGCCTAGGTTGCTCATTCAGGATTTGTGATAATTCTAAGTGAATGAAGTGCACAAGAGAATTTGATGGAGGGGACTAACTGAAGTAATTTTGAGTGGAAAAGTGATGAAGACCTAAACTAGTTATGCTATTCTAAGCTGAGTTAATACTACTGAAAGAAGAACTGAGTTACTGCTGAACACTTAGTAGAGTTGCAAAGGATTGTTAGACTACATCTCTCACCCAGTAATTCTACCATGTGGACTAGGAGAAAAGATCGAGGGTCCTGAGAATTGCAGTTCAGATGTTCTCCAGGATTTGGTTGGGAGGAACAGGTTCCTTAAGCTGTTGTCACCCCATCTATATTTCCACATTCTACTTGTTTTATTTAACTATCCAAGTATTTACTATTATCTAAAAAATTTATGGTTCAGTAAAGATATGTTATGCCTTTGTTTTTATTGATGCTAGGGTTAGTTAGGAGAAATGTATAGGTTGTAAAAATTAGTAAGTTCTAAACTATCTAGATTAGGGTTTATGAATAGAAGAATTTATGATTTAATTGATAAATAGAAAGAAAATATCTAAACTGTATTTTTCCACTCCTTTTGTAAGGTAGTACTCTAGTACATTAGGTTGGATTAGATATAGATGAAGAACTAAATGAAGTATGCTTGAATATGTTTATTTACTTTCTACAGGTTTCATGAGAGTTATTCCTTTGTATCTTTCTTTGATTTAAATTAAAAGTATTTCTTAAATAAAGTAGTTTGTAATGATATAGACAAATCTGTCTCTAGGAAGTTAAATATACTTAATCTATGGACTTATTTACACAATAGATAGGTTATTTACTATAATATTAATATCATATTAGTTAAAAGACACTATATAGATAGTAATCAAATAAATAGGGTTAACATAGAAGAATAATAAATATGGCTAGAGATTTACTGAGTTAAATTCATTATTGATCCAAGTAAAATAAAATCAGAATAACATTATAATCAACACTAACCATGTACTAATTCGAAATTAAAAATATGGATTTTTTATAAATAAAATTTATATAAATAAACTGTTAAAAAAAACTTAGGTCGAATAATCCATTTATTTCTTTCTTCCATCTACTCACTGAAGAAAGTTTATTATTTATGTAAAATCAAACTACAACTTAAAAACTAAGAGTCTGAACATTTCTTTTCATATTTAAAAATAATCCATTTAAATATCGATTTTACAGTAACAAAAATCATGTTTAGAATATTATATACAGAATCAAAGAAAAACCTGGATAGTAAGAATAGCATAGTTGCCTTTACATTTTTAAAAACTTCTACAAATATATTTAAGAATAATTTACAAAATAATAAGCTTCAAGCTTAATTAGAAATTCAATTAGCACTTTAACCCTAAAAAATGAAACTATATCAGTTACGACCCAATGGCTTGTTCAAACAAAACCACGGCTTAAAGCCAGAATCAAAATAACAGCATAATATTTCAACCATGCCTGAAAAGGCCTCAAAAGTAATTTATTAAGTCACATCTATGAAAGCACGATTCTTCCATTACAAAAAAACCACTAGGGCTTTGAAAAACAAACAGAGCATCTAATAGCCACGGCCGAATAAGTAACCAACACATGATAGTATCATCTTAATCCACCATACAACCCGTGCAGGATAACCCCTGGTGAAACTGAGGGTTACTGTGGTGGGTGCCCTCATGGAAGCCTATTGGTGGAGTCCTTCCGAATAGCGCTCTGGTCTTGAGAGACAGCACAAATAAAACCCCAATATGTTATATACATATAATTAATTAAATAATAACTTTATAATGTCCAGAAAAGTTTTTTTACAAGTTCAATTCTTACCTAAGGGAGCTTGCACAACTGCTTTGATGTGGAAATCTAACCCGAGCCTTTTTCGTTAGTACCACGAGCTGAAGTGGAGCACTGTAAGAATAAAATGCAATTTGAATTGTTCAAGTGTGAAGTCCCAAGCCACGATGAGGTAAGGATCAAACCCACGATAGGAAAAAAATAGTAAAACAAAGAACCTAGCTCACTCTTTCAAACAACTCTTTTCACATTGTGTATGGTTAAAAGCACTCACAGAGTACAAAAATCACATACTAAAAATGACGTTGAAGATAGCTAAACCTTACAAAACTCAAATCGACAGTCAAAACCACCCTATGACAGCAGCAAGCACCGTGCTCACTTTTACTGTACCAGATCTTGAAGGACAAACTTGTAGAGGATAGGTAATGGTGAAGAGAAGCACCTACAACGTTATGGTAATGGGGATGGAAAGCTCCTACATAGAAGAAAACAATGGCCATGTAAAAAATCAACTTGCAGAGGAACTCGGTATGGATTACGGAAGGCCTGTGTGCAAATGATTGGAGTTTTGACAATAATCCTAGTAGCCATCAGCTCGTAGCTCATCCACCCAACAACAGAGACAAAACAAAATGTGATTTTTTAGGGTTTGGAACAAATTTATATGAAACCCAAAATATCGCAAATGATTAGTTCAACAAAACCTAATCATTGAACACCAACCACATGTCCTCCAATTTATTTGTGATATTTTGGGTTTCATGATATAGTTCTAAACTCTCATTTAACCTACACAAATCATTTCTTTAAAATTCAAAACCTTATGGTATTTTTGCTTGGTATCATTATCCTCATTTTTGTTTTTCTTTGTTTACATAAACCAAAGACTTTGTGTCTGAGAGGTATTCATATACACTAGGGTTTTAAGATAAACTAAAACATACAAATGTATAGGAAACAAGGGAGGATAAACCATTATATATATGAATACTTGAACTATAGAGATTATTTAGCTAGGAGTTCGCCTATTCATTGATTTTAAAATACTATTATTTACCTTGATAGTAAAATCATAGAAAATGAGATTTCTTATAAAAGAAAATGAAAGACTGAGACTTTGTTAAAAGAAAATCATTGGATTTGAATAATTAAAGTTTGGAAAAACTTGAATAATTATAAACAATCCTTTTTACCAAATACTAACTATAATGTGTAGTGTTGGTCATAAGTATTTTTGTTGATCACATCAAGTAGAGTATATATTTCCTAGGTTACTGCACTCGTAATGGCAGAAGGAGATATGTCCATAAGATGCACCTTCTAGATTTAAATACAAGTTTTAACTGAAAACACAAAGTAAAAGTTATTTGAATAAGTTATGTGACGGTAAACATAACTAAACTAGATATAGTTTATTACAATTTTGTTTTACAAACATTTATGAAGTTTTATAACAATAAAAGATCAGTAATACCTCTTACTTGGTCAAGCTGCAAAACAAAAAATTGAACTAGCATCTTATTCTATGCTAGTTAAATGATAATCTCGATCTCGAGATACTGGTAACAAAACTGCTTACCTGTATAGAACCTATAAAAGGAGCATCATTTCATTGCATTAGTTGTAAGCTAAGTAAGCCCCCCCCCCCCCGATCTCAACTAAAGTTCTTTCCTACTTGTCATAAGATAGTAAAATCACACTCAGTATCAGATTCTTACATAGTATTCTTTTCTTGTCTTTCGAAAAACATAGACTGCCAAATTCAAGTCATTAACATAGAACTATGAATATAAACCAATAACTATATAGAACTAAAAGGTTTACAAATTGTGCAGTTCTAAATATGACCGTTAAAAGTAACCGTTAGCATTTATTGGTCCCTAGGCAGTGACGACTTCAAACAATATATGTTACATGAAAAATTTTAAATTTTTACGAATTTTTGGGTTATTAGATATGGGATCAGAGAACAAGGTTCATACACTAGGCCTGAATGTGGCTCAACTTGCATAAATAAATAGTGGAATTAAAACATGCATACTGATTTTTAGTTTTCTTTTGAAATATACTTCCGGAGAATTTTTTTGAGTTAACTACAGGTATGGAAAGATTGGAAGAATATGCAGAATTTTTTTGAGTTAACTACAAGTAATTCTAAAAGAGAACTCATACACGAAGAAATAAATAATAACTCTTCTGAATTATTATGAACAATCAAGGAACTAAGAACAAAGATGGAAACAGTCAAAAATAAAAATGAGAGAATTGTGAGAGCTCAGGAGGAGCTGAATCAGATTTTAATGGAAAGATTTTAGAATGAAGAAAAAAATAAACAAGCATAGTATGAAGATATGCTTTACCAACATAAAAATAAAAATTCTAAACAGTTTAAATCGAAAGTAGCTCATCTTTTGAGGTTTATTGTGATCCACATAAAAAGAATTATCAATATACTAGTGATAGTAGCAAAGATAATCATCATACGAGAAAGAGAAAATTTAAACCTTATGAAGAAATATATGGAGAATTTAAGAAAATAGAGCCACCAACCTTTAATGGTGAAACTGAGAAGGGAGAAGAAGTTGAATCATGGCTGTCTAGGATGAAGAAATATTTTCAAATTTATAATTATTCTAATCAGCAGAAAGCCAGAATGACTATTTACAACCTCACCGGGAAGGAATATATTTGGTGGAAGGACCTAAAAAGAGTAAAATGCATTAGGGAGAAGAACATTAACAGGAGTATGTTTAAGAAATATTTTAAGAAGATATTTTTTCTGAACAGTACTACGAGGAGAGGGCTAAGGAATTTTATGAATTAAAACTGGGAACAATGAACATGAAAGAACTAAACAATAAATTTCTAAGTCTGCTTAGATATGTACCTTACATTATGGATGAGAAGCCTAAGGTACAACGGTTTCTAAGCTTCTTACCCTTTCATATAAAAGACGTAATTGATTATGACAATCCAAAAACTTTAGAAGAATCAATGAGAAAGGCTGATTTTTGTTATGAACAGAATCACAAAAAGGAAAGTATGACAAACTAGGAGGCTAAATGAACTAATAATTTTGAACAGAGGAAGAAATGTTTTGTACCTAACCAAAATTTTAAGAATAATAACACACAAAATTTTCATAATAAAAATTTCCAAGGGAACAAAGGTAATTCACAGGTAAACCCAAATGGTCAAAGAAATAAAGAATCTATTAATAATCACAGTAACTATACTAAGAATTTTGAACGAAAGGAACCAATAAAGTGTTGGGAATGTAATGGTCCTAATTATGCATCAACTTTCCCCAACCGGAAGAAGACTATTAGCAACATACATAAGATACAGGAGGAGATGATTGTTAGTGATATAGAAAGGACAATGCCCAGGATCAATGCAGCATTGGAAAACAAGCAGGTGGATTATCAAACTTCCATGGTGGAAGTGGAAGGTAATTTGAATCAAATACCTATATCTATTTTAATTGATCTAAGGTCTAGCTTAAGTTATATTTCTCCTGATTTAGTAGAAAATGCAAGTTATCAGTAGAAAAGTTTGCAAAGTCTTGGTTAGTCCAGCTAGCTACTAGTGCAAAAAGAAAGGTGATTAGCTTTGTTAAGAATTGTTTTGTAAAAATGGATCAGTTTGAAACCTATGTTAAGCTTAATGTATTACATTTAGGTTCTTATGATATGTTAATTGGTATGGATTGGTTAGAACAACATAGGGTAGTCCTTAACTATTTCGATAAAACCTTTACTTGTGTAAATAATGATGGAGAAACAGTAAATATAAAAGGAATCTTTAGAAAAACAGCTATAAGACATATATCTACTTTGCAACTTAAGAGAGTTGTTCAGAAGGGCTATAAATCCTTTGTTGTAATAGTAATTAATAAAGAAAATACTAATAACGAAGATAAATTAAAACTATAAGATATTCCGATCCTGAGGGAGTATTCGGATGTATTTCTGGAACAAATTTCATGACTGCCTCCGAAGCAGGAGTTAGAGTTCACTATTGAGTCGGTACCTGGTGTAGTGCCCAGCTCAAAAGCCCCTTATTAGATGAATATATTGGAATTAAATGAATTAAAGTCACATTTAAAACAACTTATTGATAAAAATTATATCAGATCCAGCGTGTCTCCCTGGGGAGCACCTGTTATTTTTGTTAAGAAGAAGGACGAAACTCTATGACTATGTATAGATTACCGTCAACTAAATAAAATGACTATAAAAAATAGATATCCTTTACCCTGCATAGATGATCTATTTGATCAGCTATGTGGAGCAACTCTTTTCTCAAATATTGATTTACGATCTAGTTACCACCAGGTCCGAATCAAAGATGAAGACATCCTTAAAACAACTTTTTGGACCAGGTATGGTCACTATGAGTTTGTTGTTATGCCATTTGGGCTTACTAATGCATCGGTTGTCTTCATGTGTCTGATGAATAATGTAATTCATAAATATCTTGATAAATTTGTGGTCGTATTCATTGACGACATCTTAATTCACTCAAAGTCTGAAGAAGAACATAAAGAACATTTAAAAAATGTTTTACAAGAGTTACGAGAACATCAACTCTACGTAACATTTAGTAAATGTGATTTCTTTAAGGATAAAATACAGTATCTGGGTCATGTAGTAACTAAAGAAGGAATTTATCTTGATCCCAAAAAAGATAAAGGCAATCGAAGAATGGCCAGTCCCAAAAGACGTAACTGACGTACGATCATTCATGGGGATTACTGGCTATTATTGAAGGGTTTTCAAGAATTGCAAATCCCATAACTTATTTATAGAAGAAATGGAAGAAATTCGAGTGGAGTCAAAAGTGTGAAGACAGCTTTAAAAAAATAAAAACATTATTAACCACCGCACCAATATTAAGAATTGCTGACCCTAATAAAGATTTTATAGTATGTACTGATGCATGCAATGACAGTTTAGGTGGAGTTTTAACTCAGGAAGGACACGTCATTACTTATGAGTCTAGGAAGTTGAATATTCATGAGAAAAATTATGCAACCTATGAATTAGAATTGGGTGCTGTCATACATGCATTAAAAATGTGGCGTCATCATTTAATCGGAAGAAAGTTTATACTAATGATAGATAATTAAGGGTTAAATTATTTGTTGGATCAACCTAACTTAAATGCTAGAAAGCTAGGTGGCTAGATTTCCTTAGCGAGTATGATTTTGAAATCCAACATATTAAGGGCAAAGAAAATAAGGTTGTTGATGCTTTAAGCAGGAATACAAAACTAAGTTTTGTAGCAGTAGTCAACACCTATAAAATAGATTTAGAAGAACAGCTAGAAGAAGGAATAAGACTAGATGAAAATTATCGAAAATTACAAGCCAAGGTAAGAGAAAATTTAATTGAAAGTTCAAGTATAGGGTATAGTTTAAACGAAAAATTATTATTCTATAAATATAGACTATACATACCTAATGTACCTAAGATTAAGTTGTTGATTTTAAACGAAATTCATAAGACTCCTTATTCAGAGCATCCTGGTTATCAGAAGACTATAACCATGCTAAGAAAGGATTATTTCTGGCCAAACATGAAAAATGAATTGGCAGAATACATTGCTAAGTGCTTTGAATATCAGGAAGTAAAAACTGAACACCAGCATCCAGCTGAGTTACTTCAGCCATTACCTATTCCTAGATGGAAGTGGGAGATAATCAGCCTTGATTTTATTACAGGACTACCTGGAAATCAAAATCTGAATGACTCAATAATGGTAGTTGTCGATAAACTAATCAAGGAAGCTCATTTTATACCTGTAAAAACTACTTATAAAGCTGCAAACATTGCTGATATATTCCTAAAACATTTTTTTCATTTACATGGAATACCAAAAGTAATAATTTCAGATAGAGACCCTAATTTTACGGGAAAATTTTGGAAGTATTTGTTTAAGGGACTAAATACTACATTAAATTTCAGTACCTCCTTCCATTCTCAAACAGATGGATAGACTGAAAGAGTGAATCGGGTATTGGAAGATCTGCTCAGAATGTATGTAAAAGAAAATGAAGTAAATGGGAAGATTACTTACATTTGGTAGAGTTTGCTTACAATAATCACTACCAAGCCTCAACAAGATATGGTCCTTTTGAAATTTTGTACAGCAGGAAGTGCAATACCCCCATCTCATGGAGTAATCCAGTTGATAAGCTAGTATTAGGACCTGAATTATTTAAAGAGATGGAGTTAATTGTAAAACAGGTGCAATGTAACTTGAAAGTTGTGCAAGATCGACATAAAAGTCAAGTAGATATTAAACAAACTCAAAGGGAGTTACAGGTAGGTGAACATGTCTTTATTAAGGTGATACCTAAAAAGAGTTCTCTGATATTAGGAAGTTGTGATAAGTTAACACCCCGATATTGTAGACCTTTTGAAATACTGTCTAGAATAGAACATGTAGCATATCAGTTAGCTTTACCGCCAAAATTAAAGGTTCATAATGTTTTTCATATTTATGTGTTAAACAAATATGTACATGATGATACTCATGTTATTAACTGGAATGATGTGTAGGTGGAGCCCAAAGGAGATATACTGGTGAAACCCGATTGTATCCTCGAAAGGAGGGATATCTCGCTTCGAAATTGCACCATTGGTCAGGTGAAGGTGGAATGGAAGCACCTTAGTCCAGAAGAAGCCACCTACGAATTGGAAAGTCATATGAAGGATTCATATCCAATTCTATTTCAGGGCAATTCTGAGGATGAAGAATAAATAACATTGAGGATGATGTTATAAATTAAGGGGGTGTGTATGTCACATGCCCCAATTTGCAAAAAAAATTTATGTTTTAAGAAACATTATCTTATATTTTATGTTAAAGTTTGTAATTAATGACCAAGTGAGGTCAAGCATAATTTAATGTAATTTCAGAATATTTTATTAATAAATAAAAGAAATATGAGACAACATCTTAGGGAAGCTGTTAAATGAGTGTTTTACTAGTCACTTGATGGAGGAGGCTGGGTTGATAACATATTGACATGTGGAAGCATCCTCAAACTACTTCTAGCTATTGCAAGTGGAAACTTCCCTATTTTTCTGGTCATGATTCCCTAAGAAAGTGGAACAATAGCAGGTGGCTCATTAAGTAAAAACTAACCCAAAATACCTAGGCATGCTAATAAAAATTTCCATTGAAAACAGCTGAGGCTGCTCATTTAGGATTTGTGATCATTCTGAGTGAATGAAGTGCACAAGAGAATTCGATGGAGGGGACTAGTTGAAGTAAGTTTGAGTGGAAAAGTGTTGAAGACCTGAACTAGTGCATCTATCCTAAGATGAGTTCATATTGCTGTAAGCAGAACTAAGTTTGACTAGGAGACAAGCTTGGAGGTCCTGATAATTGCAGTTCAACTGTTCTCCAGGATTTGGTTGAGAGGAATAGGTTCCTTAAGCTATTTTCACCTCATCTATATTTCCAGGTTCTACTTGTTTTATTTAACTATCCAAGTATTTACTGTTATCTGGAAATTGTATGGTTCAGTAAAGATATGTTATGTCTTTGTTTTTATTTCTGCTAGGGTTAGTTAGGAGAAATGTATAGGCTGTAAAAATTAGTAAGTTCTGAACTATCTATATTAGGGTTTATGAATAGAAGAATATATGATTTTATTGATAAATAGAAATAAAATACCTAAACTGTATTTTTCCACACCTTTTGTAAGGTACTACTCTTGTACAGTAGGTTGGATTAGATATAGATGAATAACTAAATGAAGTATGCTTGGATATGTTTATTTACTTTCTACAGGTTTCATGAGAGTTATTCCTTTGTATCTTTCTCTGATTTAAATTAGAAGTATTTCTTAAATAAAGTAGTTTGTAATGATATAGACAAATTTGTCTCTAGGAAGTTAAATATACTTAATCTATGGATTTATTTACAAAGTAGATAGGTTATTTACTATAAGCTTAATATAATATTAGTTAAAAGACACTATATAAACAGTAATCAAATAAAGAGGGTTAACATAGAAGAACAGTAAATATGGGTAGAGATTTACTGAGTTAAAGTCATCATTAATCCAAGTAAAATAAAATCAGAATAACATTATAATCAACACTAACCATGTACATCTAATTCGAAATTAAAAATATGGATTTTTTCATAGATAAAATTTATATAAATAAACTGTTAAAAAAAATTTAGGTTGAATAATCCCAAAGCATAATTATCTCATGCCTTTTGTTGATCAAATTATTGATGAGTGTGGTGGAAGGATTGCTTCGGCGTCTGGATTTGTTATTGGATCCTTATCAATGGGTGTAACAGTGACACTCTATATATGTCATTACGTTGGTGGTAGATGCTACACAGGAAAGGAAGGGTTTAGATATATGTTAAGGCATTGTCAGGTCTCACTATACGCTATGTAGGATTTTAGCAAGCCGAATGAGAAATGAAGACTTTAGGGAAGTGTTTACATGTTGTGCATGTGGATGCTTCAGCCATATTTTGGTTATCCCTTCAAGTTGATTCGAAGGTTATAACTCAAAGTATCTTTGGTTATGCTCCCATCCCTACTCTTGGAAGTATGTTAGGTCCAAGTCCGATACGTAAATTTCCTGGAGGATGATGTTTCCCCTGGTATCAGCAACCTCACTTTACTTCCCCTGATGAATTGGGCTTTTGAGCTCTCAGCAACCTACCCTTTCCTGATACGGACAAGACCATCTACTCACTGAAGAAAGTTTATTATTTATGTAAAATCAAATTACAACTTAAAAACTAACAATCCAAACATTTATTTTCATATTTAAACATAACCCATTTAAATATTGATTTTATAGTAACAAAAATCTTGTTTAGGATATTATATACAGAATCAAAGAAAAACCCGAACAGTAAGAATAGCATAGTTGCCTTTACAATTTAAAAACTACTGCGAATATATTTAAGAATAATTTGAAAAATAATAAGCTTCAGGATTAATTAGAAATTCAATTAGCATTCCAACCCTAAAAAGTGAAACTATATCAGTTACGGCCCAATGACCTGTTCAAACAAAACCATGACTTAAAGACGGAATCAAAATAAAAGCACAATATTTCAACCATGGTCGAAAAGGCCTCAAAAGTAATTCATTAAGTCATGACTGTAAAACCCCCATTCTTCCATTACAAAACAACCACTAGGTCTTTGAAAAACAAACAGAGCATCTAATAGCCACGGCCAAACAAGTAACCAATAAAAAATGATAGTATCATTTTAATCCACTATACAACCCTTGCAGGAGAACCCTAGGTGAAACCAAGGCTTACCGAGGTGGATGCCCTCATGGAAGCCAGTTGGTGGAGTCCTTAAGAACCGAGCTCTGGTCTTGAGAGCCTACACAAAGAAAGCCCCAATATGTTAGATACATATAATTAATGAAATAATAAATTTCTAATGTGCAGAAGAGTTTTTTTACAAGTTCGATTCTTACCTAAGGGAGCTTGCACAATTACTTTGACTTGGAAATCCAACCCGAGCCTCCTTCGTTAGTACCATGAGATGAAATGGAGCACGGTTAGAAGAAAATGCAATTTGAAGTGTTTGAGTGTGAAGTCCCAAGCCATGACGAGGTAAGGATCAAACCCACAATAGGAAACAAGCAGTAAAACAAAGAACCTAACTCACTCTTTCAAACAACTCTCTTCACATTGTGTATGGTTAAAAGCACTCACAAAGTACAAAAATCACATACTAAAAATGATGCTGAAGATAGCTAAACCTTAAAACACTCAAATCGACAGTCCAAACCACCTATGACAGCAGCAAACACCATGCTCACTTTTACTCCACCAGAGCTTGAAGGAAAAACTTGCAGAGGCTAGGTAATGACGAAGAGAAGCACCTACAATGTTATGGTAATGAGGATGGAAAGCTCATACACAGAAGAAAACAATGGCCATGTAAAAACTCAACTTGCAGAGGAACTCGGTATGGATTACTAACAAGCCTAGCGGCCATGAGCTCGCAACTCATCCACCCAACAACAAAGACAAAACAAAATGCAATTTTTTAGGGGTTGGATGAAGTTTATATGGCACCTCAAGGTCAACAAAATCTGATTATTGAACACCAACCACGTGTCCTCCAATTTATTTGCAAGATTTTGGGTTTCATGATACAGTTCTAACTCTTGTTTAACCTGCACAAATAATTTGTTTAAAATTAAAAACCTTATGGTATTTTTGCTTCGTATCATTATCCTCATTTTTGTTTTTCTTTGTTTACATAAACCAAAGACTTTGTGTTTGAGAGGTATTCATATACACTAGGGTTTTAAAATAAAGTAAAACATACAAATGTATAGGAAACAAGGGAGGATAAACCATTATATATATGAATACTTGAACTATAGAGATTATTTAGCTAGGACTTTTCCTACTCATTGATTTACAAATACTATTATTTACCTTGATAGTAAACTCATATAAAATGAGATTTCATATAAAAGAAAATGAAATACTAAGACTTGGTTAAAACAAAATCATTGGATTTGAATAATTAAAGTTTGGAAAGAACTTGAATAATTATAAACAATCATTTTACCAAATACTAATGATAATGTGTAGTGTTGGTCATAAGTATTTTTGTTGATCACATCAAACAGATTATATATTTCCTAGGTTACTGCACTTGTAATGGAAGAAGGAGATCTGTCCATAAGATGCACCTTCTAGATTTAAATACAAGTTTTAATTGAAAATACAAAGTAAATGTTATTTGAATAAGTTCTATGACGGTAAACATAACTGAACTAGATATAGTTTATTACAATTTTGTTTTACAAACATTTATGCAGTTTTCTAACAATAAAAGATCAGTAATACCTCTTACTTGGTCAAGCTGCAAAACAAACAATTGATCTAGCATATTATTCTATGCTAGTTGAATGATAATATTGATCTAGAAATACTGGTAACAAAACTACTTACCTGTATAGAACCTATAAAAGGAGCATCACTTCACTGCATTAGTTGTAAGCTAAGTAAGCCCCGATCTCAACTAAAGTTCTTTCCTACTTGTCATAAGATAGTAAAATCACACTTAGTATCAGATTCTTACATAGTATTCTTTTCTTATCTTTCGAAAAACATAGACTACAAAATTCAAGTCATTAACATAGAACTATGAAGATAAACCAATAATTATATAGAACTAAAATTTTTACAAATTGTGTAGTTCTAAATATGACTATTAAAAGTAATAGTTAGCATTTATTGTTCCCTAGGCAATGACAACTTCAAACAATATATGTTACATGAAATTTTTTTAATTTTTTATGAATTTTTTGGTTATTACATCCCCCAAGTGTTTGGATGTTTTATTAGGTGCTCTCGTTGAGTGTTGAGACCATAAAAGTCCTGTTGGAGATCGAGCAGATTCATCGGTGGAAGATCAAGTTGTTGACCTTGAACCGGTCTCTGCAGTTTACCCCGTAGAGAGACATAAGCCATTGATCTTCTTGAATTAATAACATTTTAGATTCTAGTTAGATTTGGTGAATCAACGGAGGTTAGGAATTGGATTCATCAATTCTACTGAGTTCATGGCTCTCGTTCTCCATTAAAATGGAATCTCAGCAGCAGTTAAAGCCACCATGGAGAAGGTGAGTCAACTCATCATTAAGCTAAGATACCTATAACCCCGTAATTGCTTGCAGGAAATTCGCCAGTCCATTCGTCTCATTGAATGAGTTATTGAAGTCAACTAAAAATAGAACTGGATGTTAGGCATCTACTCATCTACCAATTAACAAAATGAAATAGAAAGGATCCTTGGATCAAATCTCGACAAGAATACAGGCACGAGATATTCTATTACGCACATGCCATTTCACTATTTATCATCTAACAGGCTTCAAGATTCAGATCTATTTTAATCATGGGTAGGATTCAAGCTTCAGGTTTCATTATTTTCTCATTTGCGGATCGGTCGATCATTATATTAAAAAATTATGTTTACAGATTTCATATGGAGGACTGTTTGTAGGTTTCATATGGAGGGCTGAAGCATAAAAGATTTACAACTGTATTTTTTTGCAGGTTTCAGGTTTTAGGTTTTATTTTATTTTTAGAGTTCTTATTTTAATATATATATGTATATACAATGTTAACCTTTATTTNTTAAGCTGCACAGATCTATTATATTACAGAGGAAAAAAAATACATAATTTGACTTAGCCACCCGAGGTTTACCAAAGTGAAGCCACCTCCCGAGCGTCTCAAAAGCTGGCCATCTAATAGAATCAACCTCTAGGATTTCCATGGATAAAAGTATGGGCCTATGGCCCCCTGACTGAAACATAGTTATAGTAATCAAACATAAAAAATAATTGCTCATATGCATGAGCGTAGACAAATATTTCAGTAGCAGACATAAAAACAGACATAGTTAAAAGGTTCATAATTAAAAACAGACCAAAACCACTAATGTCCTGACCAAAAAACCTAGGTGATGTGTCCATTAAACTGGAGGAGTTTCTTCAGTAATGGGGTAATCCCATCTTTCTTCCTACGACAGAGTAGGCAAGTTGGTGGCGGCATTCGGGGCCAGAGAAAGCGGATGCTGCTATTGCTCGGACTACTGGGTAGACATTTCCTTAAGTCGCTTAAAGAGAGGTTCTACTGTTGAGGGGACAAGAAAGGATTGATGTGAAGAGCATTGTTTGAGCAACCGGTCACACTGCCGCTACCAACGAGACTGGTGAGTGTCCGACTTCTAAATTCACTGCCACTAGCACTGCCACCTTGTGCACGACCCCTAGCCTTCAAACCACTCAGACCATGGATGCCAACCGTGCCTTTCGAAGAAAAAGAGTTATCCATGGCCGTATGCTGAGCTTCTATCTCATTGATTTTAGATTTCATGGTATGCACTACAACTTGAGCCTTAGACCAATTTTTGAGCATGTCCTTAGTGAGGTTGCAGAGCATGTTCTTCATCAGCCAATAATGATTGATTTGGCTACCATCCTCACCAGTCGAGAGCTTCTAGTTGAGGACACGAGTCTCCCAAGCTTCTACTAAAACATGGACACAAGGAGAGATGTGAGGTTCATAATCTACTAGGGTCTGAGACCTATAACCACACTATGATTTTCCTCTCCTAGAACTAGCTCTCCTTGGAGCTCCTCTCTGTTAGGACAATGCGACCAAATTGATCCTAGAAACAACGTGATGGGGAGCATTCTTTTCTGCAGAATACTGATAGAACGTAGACACAGAGACACAGAGAACTTCCTGATGCATATCAAGCCTATCAATGCTCCGAGCCGAGCCATAAATCACAATGTATTTCAGAACTAAACGCCTGTTAGTAGAGGTACCTGTAAGCATTAACTTTTGATGTAGGGCCATGAAAGCTTCTTGGAGGACGGACCTTCACCAGCCCGAGTCGCATGAGCCGAAGTGACAAACGGAGTGTCTCCCATGCTCAAAGAGATTTGAATGTTCTGGAGGGTTGAGATGTCATTGTGGGTGTCAATGATGTGCTTAAGGAGATCGACACATGTTCTTTGCGATGACTGGAGGGAGGCACAACATTCACCTAAATTATCACCCGCATCCAAGAATATATATATATTATAATCTTTGTTATTTGTTTTAAAATTTTCATTTTATTATTATATTTGTAGTTGTAGGTTTTGTTAAATTAATAATAATATATATTAAAAAGTTAAAACTAGAAAACTTAACAAAGAAACAATATGATGATGATGATGATGATGGTTAACGTCCCCTGAGACCAAACTTTGGTCTATTGGACCTAAAGAAGAGAATTAATTAGTTTGCTTTAAAGTTATATTTCTATGCTCAAAGAGCTTGGAAATAAGTGTCCCAAGCTTACTATAATTTTGACAGGTTAAAAGGCTAGGAAAGTCGGTATTGCAACAAAGATTATGAAACTGGGATCTAATGTGGGTGTACGCAAGGCACTCTAAGAGGAAGTGATTTTCATCTTCAACGTTCTTACTCTCAAAAAGGTGGCAGATCCTTTCTACCCATGGTGTTTTAGGGACTGTCCAACGACCAGTTTTAGTATATATATATATACTGTTAATTTTTAATTTTAATATTTTTATATATTCTCTTTAAATCTTGCTTTTAATCTATCCGTAGCTGAAAAAATAGATTTAGTAAAACGTTTACCTTGTTTAGATTTATTTATTTATTTAAAAAAAAACTAAAACAAACAAAGGAACATATTAAACTACAACAAAAACTATATAATAATTTTATTTTTTTTATTTGTTTATTAATTATTTTATTTTATTTTCTAATTGGTCATTAAAAGAAACCAACTCTTAATTGATTTTTTATTCCTTGCATAAAAATAAAAATAAATGAAAATTCAAAAAGAACAAAATTTCAGTTGCTTTTTTTATAAATATTTTAGATTTAAAATTAATTTTTAATTCCTAATAAAATTTAAAACAAAATAGTAACTAAGACAAAAATGAAAATTCTAACAAAGAAAAACATTAATCAAATTAAAGGATGCTAATTTTTAAATTGAAAATAAAACTAAAACCTACGTACTTTACTTTAATTAAGAAATTAAAGATCATTTACATAAAATGAAATTTCCAATGTAACTATCTATCTAAAAGAAGTAAACCAAAATTATCTTTTAATTTTGAAAATCTAAACCTAGAATATACAATAATATAAAAAATTAAATGTTCAAAATATGAATTTATAAAATAAAAGCAAAAACAAAATCGATCTAACCTAGTACTTACTTGGAACTCTTGTTCGATGCAGCTTTTGTTTGCATGATGATCACCCAGGATCCCTTCTTTATTCTCTTCAATATCCAGTTTGAATAGGTGTTCTTCATCTAATATGCATGATTCTTCAAATGCCGATTCTTCCTTGTTTGCTTCAAGAGGAGTGATTTCATCCCTGACTGCTATCAAGATCTCCTCTTCTTGAGAAGAGGAGATCCCGGATTTTGCTAGGATCAGAGTGAGATTCTCTAAGCTTATGCTCATCGTAAAACTAAAATCAAATCGAATGAAAAAAAAATAAAAGAGATGAAAAAACAAGTACATGACAAATGCAAAAATAGTACGAAATGGGTTAGTACAAAATAAGTGCAAAAACAAAAATTAAAAGCGCACAAAAATATGTAAAAAACAAAAATGAACATATAAAAAATTAAAAGAAAGTTAGTATGAAATAAAAGCGCCCAAAAATGAAAGCAATGCAAACTTAAAAGGGAAAATTTGCATAAAAACAAACTCACATTTGCAGAAAATGAAAGAACACTCTTGCAGAAAAAGAAAATACTTTGCAGAAAAATAAACACACTTGTGAAAAGAAAGGAACAACAAGGATTTGGGGAACCCCACTATAGTGGATGTGTCTGGCTCTTACACCATGGAAATTCCATAAATTTCGTAGTGAATTCGTCCTTGCATCTTACCGTTTTCCCCTCCCCCTTGTTGTGTAATGTAAAAGTAATTTATCTATCTATCTAAACTTTGATCCATTTTAGAACCTCCCTGGAAATGGTGCCAAAATGTTGGGGAAAAACATTAAACAAATTATAACATATATCCAACAATTTAATTGTATACCTAGAGAGAGCGTAAACTTGTGAGGTACATACAAAATATATGCAGGGGCAGAGTATTCTAACCTATTCTAAAATTGAAATTGAATCTAAGTTATGAAAACAAGAAATTATATGGAAATAAATCTAACCTAAGAAAGCATGAAATTGCATGAAATGAATTGATATAAATAAATCAACATTAACTTGTGAGATCATGATAAAATAAACACAACTAATTCATAAACAAGACATCAAAATATGAAGAGATCAAAATATCTATTCTAAAACATGAAATCTAGTACAACAGGATCAAATCCATGACTATCTCAAAAGATAAACCAGTTCTCTACTACCAAAGCACTGAAGAGGCCTCTAACAAAATGAGGAGAGAGCCCCCCTATTTATAAATGAATTCAATATAACTAATCATAATTACAAATCCACTATTCTCTCAACTTATCCCTCAAAATCCTCAACAAATCTACAACTCATCTGTTCAAATGCTCAACAAATCTACAACTCATCTGTTCAAATGCTCAACAAATCTACAACTCATCCCTTCAAATCCTCCATGATATCTTGGATAAGATATTCCATCTCCACATTTCCATGATCTTCTCCTTGAAATTATCCCACATCTTGAGGATGAAATTCGAATTTGAGGCTAGGTGGTCACTTTTGAGCTTGTTAAAGTCTTCAAATACACCTGTAAGCATCACCAAAATCATAGAAACTTTAAAGTATAATGAAAATATGTTATTTTTCTCAATAATTAACCACAAATTCACTCAAAATACTCAAAAATAAAGGATTTCGAAAATAACAAGGTAACCCATATTCAATCATGAAAATGATGGATATCAATGGTTTTATGGAAGGATAAAATAGGAATAAGGTGACAAATGGTATATAAAAGGTGAATAAAATGTGGTCTTTTTGTGGTTCAACAGTCACTAAGATAAAAACTACCTCATTATTGGTGACACTTTGTATCACCATGGAGTGGATTTGATCCTGCATTTTTTTTAACCCACGAAGAACAATAGGTTGTGTTGAATGACTACCATAGTGGGGTGTATGGTGGTTACTTATCTGGACTTGCAATATCCTAGAAAATTTTGTGAGTTGGTTAGTATTGGTCTCCTATCTTTAAAGAGTGTGTTAATGCAGTAAATATATGTCACCCTTACCAAGTTTTTTCTCACAATATATGCATGCACCCTTCTCTGTTGCATAATATCATCAACATCGGTCACTTCACTAAGTGGAGGGTTTATTTGATGGATTGAAACCCAACTTCAGCTATAGGGCATTACCATACCATCATGGTTGTAGATTATTTTACCAAGTGGGTGAAGGCCATGCTGACTGTTAAATCCTATGGTGAGACAAACATCCATTTTGTATTCAACTATATTATCACTTAGTTTGGGATTTAGAAAGAGATTGTCATAGATAATGGTAGTCGCTTTAAAAAAAATGATGCCTAAATTAGAATTAAAACCTTGGTTTAAACTAGATCATTCATCGTCTTATTATCCCCAGGAGAATGGCTAAGTGGGAGCTGTTAATAAATATTTTTAAGGCCATCCTACAAAATACCGTCAAACATAGAAATTTTAACTAGAATATTATGTTATATCCTCCTCTATGGGAATATCGAACCACGATAAATATTTTCACTTGTTTCTCACCATTTCAGTTTGTTCATGGAGTGGAGTCCATTCTGCCCATTCAATGTGAAATACCTTCATTGAAGCTAGCCATTGAGCTCCTTCCTAACACTTCAGAATGCAAACAATGCTTATTCCACCTTAATAAACTTGATGAGAAATGTTGATCTGCCACTATGGACATAGAAATTAATAAAATCCATTTTAAGGATCAGTACGATAAGTCTACTCGTCCCTGGAAATATACTAAGAGTGACTTGGTCCTCTTGTATGACCAATCTAGTGAACAGATAGGGGAAGGCAATTTTAACCCAATGTGGCATGGTCCTTACATTGTTATCTATGTCTTGGAGAAAGGATCTTACAAGTTAGAATATTATGAAGGGAATTTCCTAAAGGATCTCATAAATGGGATCTACCTAAAGAAGTACTATGCCTGAGCCTCCAACTTGGGCTGGTACCTTGTATATTATTGTATAGTCTTTCATATATTTTGTTTTCTATCACCAGAGTCCTTATATGATTCCTCTTGGTTGGTATATGTCAATAGAGTCCTAGATATACTTAGGATTTGTGGATGGTGCCAGCTGACATACATAGAACTTAGCTTCCGCTTCTTTGGTTGATTATTCACTTGAGGGTCAACTGGCATCTTCAAGAGGTGTATGTATTGATCCATCATCAAATAATGTGGCTGCATATAGAATCGTCATTGAGATATTACATGATGAAATTTATAATGATATTCAGTCATTGGAGGTTCTCCTGGATTCACAGTTGATTGTTTCCTAGTTGAACAGTTGGTATCGTATTCAAGATCCTATGTTACTGAGAAAAATCTTAAGGGTAATATTGTTAGAGCATCATTTTGATTTTATCACATATGTTCAAATACCTAGAAGTTATAATTAAGGAAAATAAGTATACATCCATCCATACATACACAAATAATAATATAACCGGTAGCTATAAATTTTTTCCATTTTCAATAAAAGTTCAAAAATGTGGTGTCATAGTATAAAATTGGGCTTCTATCCCTCAAAATATACACGAAAGGTACAAAATATAATCATGGAATTTAATCCTAAGGTCCTGGATGTGTCTCATGATAATACACTATGACATTTTCTAGACATCGAAAGAGCCTCACCCATGCATGAGGTACCCCGACTACCTGTCTCTGCATGGCCTATAGTATATCCTCGATCTACACCATTAAAACTCTATGGGTCAATCATGATAAGTTTCCCTACACATTTTGTAGAGTATTCTTGACATCCTCTCTTTCTATATCCTCTCCTAGACCTTTGCATCGGTACCATGGGTATCCCTCTAGTTGTCATGGACTGATGTCTCCAAAAAAGGTTTTAGTGTTAATATTTGATACCACCCAAAAAAATTTATTTTTCATTAAATAAAAAAAATGAAATATTTAAAAAACAAAAGTGATCCTTACCAATGTCCCCGAAGGTGGACCCTGGTGGTAATAGCATGTCTCTGTCTCCATGGAAGTTTATCCCCTCATACGGATAGTCATCTATGGTGACAACCTATCATCACCACCAATTGAAAAGGTCATATAAATGTGGAGAAGGTGTTATATTGCCTCCCATATGCCTCATGATCTCAATCCACCATGTCTAGGATGGATCTCATAGACTGTGAGTAGGGAATTCTACCCTCAAACTAAGATCTGGTACGCTTTCAAAGAAGAAACTACATAGTATATAGACAAACCCAAAGTTCTTGGATATCCCAAATATGCATTAATTCAGTTGATTTTTCATGTTACCCAACAGAAATATGCTCTAGTCATATATAGTGGGTCTGAAACACTTAATCACATAAAACAGGAGAGGCATTGTAGGTTTATGTAGCGCAACTGAACTAAATATCCTCACTAGGACTAGTATGATGAACTTTAAACTTAGGATTTGCATAGTTCAAATTGGGAATTGGATTCCCACCTTCTTTGTGTTGGGAATAAAATATGTTGCAATGTACTCATCAATGTTCATCCCAGCATTAGCTCCCTGATCCCTAAGGTTGACTACCTCACCTTGAAAAGAAAATCTAGTGATAAATTAAATATCATTCACCTCAATTTTTAGTGGTTTCCCATTGAGGTTGAAGGTCTATTTGTTAGGATCCCAATAGTTAGTAAGAATTTGGAGCAACCTAGGTTTTTCCCTCATGCTTCCAAGACTCCAAAAATTGTAGAGAAGACATATTTGGAGGGCTTGTTGGGAGAGATAATTCCCTTGTACTTTCCTATATACATCATTATTCTCTCATTCTCTCCACTCAATCGCCATCCTACAAGAGATAACGAGATTTGAGAGTAAACAACCCATAAAAAAACTCATTCACGGTGGACCAGATGACTCACAATTTTGATAGTCGTGTGGCCACATAGGTAGGATTGGTTTTCCCATGTGGACACACCCACGTATGCGACCTGATATACTCACCCACATTTCCTAACTTTTTGGGTTGAAAAACAAAAAAATTGACCACTAAAAATAAAAATTGAATCATTGAAATCGAAGAGCATGGTGTGTAGACTTACTTGGTCCAAACAATTTGTAACTTTGTCTCCTACATCTCATGGAATAGACGATTGAAGATTGAGGGCGAAATGCTATCCAAAGCAATATTGTGGTAAAATATGAAAATGGTATGGTAAAAATTCATGTTTTTACTATTTAAAGGTATTTTTACCCACTTTATATAGTTTTCACCCCATTTTTAATATTTTATGAAACTTATGGATTAATATAGTGGTGTGAGGTACTTCTTGATGAAGTTTCTCCGTATCTTAGTGGATTTTACCAGTTCTTAGCATTTTTTCATGCCTTCATCAAGTATATATCGTTACTAACCTATAGGATAGAATTTAACTATACTTGCACTTTTACATTGTCCTAAATCCATGATCCATAAACCTTAGGTACAAACCCATTTTTTAGCAACACATAACCTTCTAGCTTCTTATAGAAATATCATTATTTAAGTGGTAGATATTTTCCTACCACGGGTTCCTTATATAGATCCCATATTTGTTAGTGGAGTATTCTACAACTGAAGCAATATCATACTCTCCTATTTCTATGGGGTGGGTTAAGCCCATTTGACAGAAAAGAAATCAACTATCACAATAATCTTAAGATCTCAACCTTCTTTCATCGAGTTTGAGAAGAGGAGGAAGATAGGAGAATACCTCTTTGTAGCCTTGATGTTTGATGGAGTCCCTTGATGGTTGTCCTTGCATATCCTTGAGTCTCCCTCACACCTACAAATCTCACCAAAAAATCCTTCCTACTATCCTACCAAAATATATTTAAGAAATATGGGTTAGATATAATTGCCTACCAATTCTACATCAACGTGTAGCTTGAAAGGAAAAAAATGAACAAGAATTGGGAAGAAGATTGAATTGATTCATAATAGATGAACATGGAGGAATAATTATAGACCTTACAAGTTCCTTCCTTCTCCATACCCTAGACCTACTCCTCTACCATCCATGCCTTTGATGCCCAAAATATTTGTAGTAGAAAAGTTATTTCTAGACCTCAATTCCTCACGCATGCCTTTGCTCTAATTTGTATCCTCTAATTCACCTCATATGCCTTCCTTTTATAGGATTGGGATTGTGCACCCAATATTTAACCATGAATCTAGGATTAAAATTTTTGAATCTTTTTTACTATTTCCTTCAAAAGTCCTACTTTACCTAGTTTTTAGACATCAAACATGATTTTCAGTATTTCAAGGACAATTAATACCCATGTTAGGCATTTTTTCCACTGTGTGAGTTATAGGAACTAGGTTTTGGACCTTAAGTGGTCATGGACTTTGCCTCTTTAGAGCCATCTTGTCTTCAAATATTTATTCCTTTGTGGAAGTAGTGGTCAAATGAGAGATAGAATCTCTCAATAGTTCAAAAAATATGATCTTCATGTTGAGGGTGAAGTAGAAATATGTTTTCAGGCCAACACTCTCAATGGTATTAATATTATTTTTAACATATGCCCCCTAATGTGTGAGGTATGAATCTATTTTAAGGGCTGAAATACATTGAAATTTATTTTATTCTAATACTCTCTCTATTAATACTCTTTAGTGACAAGGGAAGGATGGTAAAGGATTAGGATGTTGAGCGCAGGAGTTGAAAAGAACCTACAAGTCAAACAAGGAAATAACCCAAATATACAATATCTTCTTGAGGCGAGTATACCCATGCTCAGCAGTAAACAAGCATGGCCATGAACAATACACAATGGATCCATGTCAAAATAAAATATTACAAAAGTGTATACCTGTACTTTGATGAGTTTAAAATATCCAGGCATTCATGGTACTTTGATATTGCATTTTAATCTTACGCAACTCGGGCAGTGCATCGATGAATGATACAACTGTCTTTCCCAAGGTATTAAATACAAACCAACAATAGTACGAGTTTATATCATTCAAATAAATGAGATGATGTTGAGCATTATTAAACACCATTTGATTACCGATTATTGATGTATACCATTAACAGATGCGAGGAGGCACACCGATAATTATGATGGACTCCAAGGTACTTGAGTACAAACTAACAAGTGTGAATAGATGTTTTGATGTCGAACACTTGTAGAATCAAAACATCAGGGTTCATTGATGTATACACACTGTCATTTGCAAGAAATACTACCACTAATGATTGCAAGATCCAAGGTACTCATTGGTGTTCCTAGATCCACTTCCTAGATGATTACTTGGCATCGATAGGAATAGATCCATCAAAAGGAGGAAATTGATGCATCCCACATAAACTAACATGAAATTGAGATCAATAGGCTGATATAATTTGGTAGAGTTGTGATATCCAACATTGTATACTAACCCAAGGAAGGTCAACATGATTGGTCAGGAATATTTGAGGAATGGCCAACATTAGTTTGACTTCCCTTGAAAACATAAAACGACTCATATTGATACTTGGCAACATAGGACTCAAGTAACTAGCCATTGTGAAATTCACCAATTCCAGATGAATTAATGAAATGTCCATAGGTGACAGGAAGGATAACCTATCGATGGATATTTGTTCGAATTACTGGTACCACTTCCTAAGTCAAATGTAAATGGTGTACTTTTAACTAATTCAGGGATATGTGTCGTGTTCAAAGGTGAAAAGGACTGACTGTTGCCATTTTCTCCATGATGAATTATGAATAGATTTAGTAATATTTTGTTTTGGATTTTTGTGTTTTTGAATTTTTAGTACTTTTTTCATTTATTAGCCTGGAAAAAGAATAAATAATGTTATAATACATGGGATGGAATGAGTGTTGCATGGGCGTACTCCCTTTTTTAAGATCACAGGTTGGGACAAGGAAAAGATACATATTGAAAGCAAGGGCTAAGCTAGTTGTGCACACTCTTATGGATGTCCCCTCCACCGGTTGGCTATCTGAAGTAGGATTATGTGTCACCGAATGGTGAAATAGAATCAAGTAACTACAGTTATACAATTTCATGTGATGAAAAAGTAGGAAGGGGGAAATGTGGTTTACTTCATGCTAATTCTTGCAAAAAACACCAAAATCTTAAATCACAATGAATCATGGTCCATCAACTACCTGAATCAAATATTTCTCGCATGTATAGGTCAACTTAAACATAAGCAATGTTTTATAGACATTTTGAGCAAAAAGTGATTGCAAAGGCATATACACAACATCACCAATAAGAATTGAAGTAGTAACCAAAAAATTTCATGTGGATATTTTAACACATGCTTATGTAAATTGACACGAAATAGGGATCCCATCAAGAAATGGTTAGAACTTTAGGGAAGAGAAGTATGTGATCTCAAACTCTGGGTCATAACGGGACTAATTGGGCTCCCGTGGTTATGAGAATAACTTAGTATGGGCACTAAAATGCAAATTGGGTGTTAACTAGGGTGTCCCATGTTTGGTAGGCTCTTTTTTGGAATGGTGGAAAATACAGATATGATGGGATGACCCACCAATTTCCAACAGGTTCGACCCTAAGGAAAGTTTGGGTTGAAAAAGGTTGAAATGAATATTCATAGTGGGATAACCTAAACCTATATGTATGCTTCCAAATATACCTGATAAGATCAAGGAACATACTAAGGATGTTCCTATACTTGGGTGGTTTTAAACCAAATATGCTCCCAGTTCCCCCACAAAATATGTCCTTAGGTGGGTACAACCAAATATTTATGATTTCAAGGATAGTTTCATCGGATGATAAAATTTCGTGCAAGAAATCAAGTGATCTGGGACATATCACAAAAAATGGACCAAGTAACTGGATCATATTCCTCCATCAAGGGAATATTTTGATCCAAATCTGATGAATCCATTTCGATCGCTTTGTATGACACTTCTACAACATATAAGGGTTGATGAATCACAAAATTTACCATGAGGGAATCATTTTTTAATGATCCTACCCTAATGTATTGAACTTATTTTAGAGCATCCCTAATAAAATGAAAATTCTATTGGATATCAATTTCAAGCATGCAGTAATCTAATTGTTCGGTCAGAACAATATTCTCCCAATGAGGGAACTAAATCACTCAGCAGTATGAATACACTATGGCTATCATTGCATGTATACAACTACATCATAATAGAAAATTGTAATCTATAGGCACATCTACTACCTCAACATATACTGTGATTATTTTTCCACCCCATTTAATAGGGTAGGATACAATGAGTTCATGAGGAGAGAATGAATGTACGTTAAATGATTTTCACACAATATGGGATTGAACTAAAGTGGGTGATCGTAATGCTTTCCAACATTTAAATGACATGACATAGGTTGAGTCCCCTTCATCAACTATGGTTTGAAATATATTCATGCAATGAGATGTTACTTTAATCTGAAAAGAAAATTTGGAAGGAATCCTACAGGTTGATTGGTATAATTCTAATGTGATAAACTTCCCATCAGATGGATCAACAACTGTAGTTGAAGACAATAGTTCATTTCTTTTTGTGGGAAAATATTGAAAAACCTCCATGGAGGACATGGAAAATGGTGCTTGAGATATTTCCTCAACAACGTTTTCGTTATGAGCATCTCATGCATTAGGATTATGCATTTTTCTACACAGATCACCTTTTGGGGGGTGTGGTACTATGTCTATGGTTGGTTTCTCAATGGTAAGAGAACCACTTGGATGTGATTTTGATTGATCCAATGTATTAGAAGGGACATCATAAGAATGATATATCATTTGAATGTTCACCTCATGATCACACATGAAGGAACTGGCATTGGGATCATTTCCCACTTGTGCGGATTTTGACTAGTTGCCTCCTGGAAGAGGTACCAACATTGTAGAAACATTTGATGATGGTGGTACAGAAAAGGTTGCATCAATACAACATATTGATGTTTCTCACTGTCTTGATTTGGATTCAATGCATATCTCTTCCCAAAGTTATCATTTTGCTTACTCTTGTATTTCTTCTTATTTCCTCTAAGTTCCATGGATTAAACTATGAGTTTTATAGGATTTTGGGAAGGATTAACACTATGATTACCCTTGTACTTATTATTTTTCCCCCTAAGGTCCATGGATTTAACTATGAGTATTTCAGAAGTTGGGGAAGGATCATCATGTTGCTGCATATCCTGGTCAACTGTAGGTTTTGAGGTTTGAACATACATTTGTCCCATTTGTTAGGTGATATTCTCAAGGTTGTTGACAGAACCAATCATAACATTGGCATGACATCCATGTAGCATCCTAGTTGGATCAAACAAAGGTATTACAGGCTATTTCCAAAAATATTAGTTACTTTCTGGAACCTCACCACTCCATTATGGAATGGTACTCATGGGTGGATTTCCCCCTTGTGGGGTTAGACTCCAAGGATATTGGATATTTCCTACAATCTGACCACACCATTAATGAATGGGTGGATTTCCCCCTTGCAGGGTTAGATTCCAGTGAGATTGGGTATTTCCTAGAATCTGACCACTCCATTATGGTGGTCCTTGGATTTTATTAGCAATCCAAGGTGGGTTTCCCCCTCACGAAGGAATCCCCTAAGAAGATTGGGTACTTCTTGAAACATAATCAATGGGTGGATTGTCTCTTGATGGATTTAGGTCCCAAGAATATTGGTTACTTACTAGAACCCGACCATTCCCTTGATTTTGTCCTTGGTTTCGATTGGAATTCCAAGGTATGTTTCCTCCTTGTAGAGGTTAGATCCAAAAAGATTGGTTACTTTATTAAACATGACCTCTCCATTGTGGAATGGGGTTGATAGGTTGATTTCCCCTAGGAATTATCGTAGGATAAATTAGAGGATAACACTTTGGGGCATTTCCTCCCATCGTTGAAGGATAATTCCAATTGGCATTTGTGTCCAGGATGTATTATTTTCGCCAGGAATATTAACATTCCATGGTAAAGGGTTTCCCCAAGAAGTAGAACCTAGACAACTATTGTGAGTACCAAGATGATTTTGATAACCTCCTACACCCATTTTAGTATGCATTGACATGGTCCCTTCAACTCCTAACAAATCCAAAGGGTCAAGTGTAATGTTCTGCATATTATCCCAACTATCAAAAAGACTAACCAGTGACTCACTTTCTATAAGTATGATTGATTTTCAAGGATGTGCTAATGGTGGATTTATGTGAGCAAATTTGTGTTTTCTTTTTTTCAATTTCAACTAAAGTAAGATAATCAATTCTATCTATGTTTCATCCATTGTGTGAAATTTTTTTAGAATTGATTTGATGTTGTTCTTCTCTAGTAATATTTGATTGTTTATGAGTAGTTCAGTTTCAAAGTCACAAATATGCGGTTCATGTATATGCCTCCATAATGTAGCAGGGCCCTCGAACTTGGGTAAATTTCCTCACTTCGACCTTGACAGGTGGATCGAGGGATTAGTCACGCTGAAGTTTAATAAAAGGGATTTTTAATTAGAGTATATAAAAATTTAGTCAAACAATCATAAAGGCAACTAGACTCAACAAAAATCAAAGTGTACACACATATAATGATTTCCTAGTATAATCAGCAAGAAAAATTATTTCCAAAGAACCAGAGTTCAGTGAAAAGCTAGATTTAGAGGGCCTTCCAAAACTAGTAGTTCCTAAGGGACATCACGCCTCAAAAATTACTAAATAGTGAAGGTATGAGAAATAATTACATTGTTCTTCAATCACCGAGGGTTCAAGTGTTAGCTCTTGGATACTCACCCTCCTAAGGAGATGAAACAACCTTGTATCTGTCTTGGGTATTGTAAGTGTCCCCCACTCACAACAACCCGTGTGATTCCCTAGGAAAATAAACTATGGTTACCACTTCATAATCGGTGGCAGGGTCATGACAGTCATTAGTCTAGAATAACACACTAGATATATCAAGAAAGTGATGTCACCCCAAGGACTTGTCACTTAACTGAAATAATGTAATGTTCTCATATCCCACCAAATAGGAAAGAGGGGGGTAGCACACTTACTAATTTAGATTGACCTCATGCATAACACCATGTGTTAGAAGTGCTTCCTCGACCTACACTCTTTGCTACTAATGGATTTGATTCTCTTTAATCAATACTAGTTTCAAATTTTTGTGGCCTTGGAGTGTTAACTCTCCAATATTATTCCAAAGCCTAGCCAAATCTATGTTGGTGATATAAAAAATAATATTGATAGATTTTAGATTAAGCATTGATTTCAGGGTAGTTTGCTTAGTCTGGAGGAGTGATGGTGAAACTGGTGGTGTTTGTGACTCAAAATGTTGAACCAATAAAATGCACAATGATCCCTACTATTTCTTTTATTTCAATGAAATTCTACACTATGGAAGAGTAAGACGTTCTTTGAGATCCTTCAAACATGAATAGAAAATAGAATCACATTTACAAATCTGAAAAAATAAATTTTCAAATTTTTAGCAAGGGTTCAAGAGGTTACCTTCAAACATAAGATGTGTTCGATTTGCTTCAAACTATCACTAATCGAAAATGAGAAATGTTTGGATGTTCAATGTTTTTCCTATTTCTAATAAGTATCTTAAACTGATGTTTACATGTAGGATCATGATTCAATTTTTATTTTTCAGTTGCATTATGTTTTCTTTCTAAATGTTGAATTTAATGTTCCAAATTGATTGTTTAAAAATCAATACAAAATTCTAAGTATATTTCAAATTCAAAAACTGAAAAGCACATGGTATCCACTTTCTGGTTTACAAGACCACCCAAAAGCGTAAGTGAAGAGGATATTCATGGCTCGAAAATATGCTTAAAATTTCAAAAGACCTATTACACCTGAGATCCACTTTCTTGCTCACAGGACCTCCCGAAAGTGCAGGTGAAGAGGATACTCATGGCTCGACTATTTGCTCAAAAACAAACCTATGGATTGAACACAACTTATATCAAGAAATTGAAATAATGAACAAGGTTGTCTCATTGTGTTTGAACTGATCTTAAGTTATAGGTCTATATTTTTGAGAATTTACGTGAATTTGATCTTGAATGATTGTATTAAAGTTTTCTTAGCTATGATTTCAAGTTTTGTGGAAGGTCATCAAGTTCTTCCATGGATTAAACTATGAGTTTTATAGGAGTTTGGGAAGGATTAACACTATGCTTACCCTTGTACTTATTAGTATTCCCCGTAAAGTCCATGTATTGAACCATGAGGATTTCAGAAGTTGAGGAAGGCTTAGCATGTTGTTACATATTCTGATCAGCTGTAGCTTCTAAGGTTTGAACAGACATTTGTCCCATTTGCTAGGTGATCTGATCAAGGTTGTTGACAGAACCAATAGTACCATTTGCATGACATGCATGTGGCATCCTAATTGGATCAAACAAAGGTATTGTAGGCTGGTTCCAAAAATATTAGTTACTTTTTAGAACCTCACCACTCCATTATGGAATGGGACTCATGGGTGTATCCCCCCTTGCAAGGTTAGACTAAGTGGATTGGATATTTCTTAGAATATGACCACACCATTGATTAATGGAAGGATTTCCCCCTTACAAGGTTAGATTCCAATGATATTGGTTATTTCCTAGAATCTGACCACTCCATTGTGGTGGTTGTTGGATTTGATTAGCAATACAAGGTAGGTTTCCCCATTGCGAAGGCCACCTCGAAGAATAATGGGTACTTATTGGAACATAATCAATGGGTGGATTATCTCCTGATGGAGTTAGGTCCCAAGAAGATTGGTTACTTCCTAATACTTCACCACTGGGTGGATTTCCTCTTGATGGTTTTCGGTCCCAAGAATATTGGTCACTTACTAGAACTCGACCATTCCATTGATTTTGTCCTTGGTCTTGATTGGAATTCCAAGGTATGTTTCCTCCTTACGGAGCTTGTATCCAAAAATATTGGTTACTTTCTTAAACATGGCCATTCTATTGTGGAATGGGGTTGATAGGTTTATTTCCCCTAGGCATTGTGCTAGGATAAATCAGAGGATGACACTTTAGGGAATTTCCTCCCATCATTGAAGGATAATTTCAATTTGCATTTGTGTTCCACGATGTATTATTTCTGCTAGGAATATTAAAATTCCATGGTAAAGGGTATCCCCAAGAAGTACAACCTAGACAAATATTGTGTGTAACAAGATTATTTTGATAACCTCCTACAATGATTTGAGTATGAATTGACATGGTCCCTTCAACTCCTAAAAAATCTAAAGGGTCAATTGTAATGTTCTACATATTACCCCAACTATCAAAAAGACTAACTGGTTAACTTTCATAAGTATGATTGAGTTTAAAGGATGTGCCAAGGGTGGATTTACGTGAGAAAATGTGTGTATTCTATTTTTTCAATTTCAACTAAAGTAAGATAATCAATTCTATCTATGTTTTGTCCATGATGTGACAAATTTTTAGAATTGATTTGACATTGTTCTTCTCTAATAACATTTGATTGGGTTTATGAGTAGTTTACTTTCAAAGTCACAAATATGTTGTTCATGTATATGCCTCCACAATGTAGTGGGGCCCTCAAACTTGGGTAAATTTCCTTACTTCTACCTTGATGGGTGGATTGGGAGATTAGTCACGCTGAAGTTTAATAAAATGGATTGTTAATTAGAGTATATCAAAATTTAGTCAAACAATCCTAAAGGAAACTAGACTCAACAAAAATCAAAGTGTACACATATCTAATAATGTCCTAGTATAATCAATAAGCAAACTTCTTTCCAAATAACCAAAGTTTAGTGAAAAGTTGGACTTAGAGGGCCTTCCAAAACTACTAGTTCCTAAGGGACATCTCACCTCAAAAATTACTAGATAGTGAAGGTACAAGAAACAATTACACTATTCTTCAATCACCAAGGGTAAAAGTGTTAGATCTTGGATACTCAGCCTCCAAAGGAGCTGAGACAACCTTGTATCTGTCTCGGGTATTGTAAGTGTCCCCCACTCACAACAACCTATGTGATGCCCTAGGAAAATAAAATATGGTTACCACTTCATAATCGGTGGCAGGGTCATGATAGTCATTAGTCTAGGATAACTCACATAGACTAGTTATCTCAAGAAAAGTGATGTCACCCCAAGGACTTGTCACTTAACTTAAATACCGTAATTTTCTCATATCCCACCAAATAGGCAAGAGGGGGGGTACCACCCTTACTAATTCATATTGACCTCATGCATAGTGCTTGTGTTAGAAGCACTTTCCTTACCTTCACTCTTTGCTACTAATGGATTTGATTCTCTTTAATGAATACTAGTTTCAAATTTTTGTGGCATTGGAGTGTTAACTCTCCAATCTTATTCCAAATCCCTACCCTAATCTATGTTGGTGATATAAAAGGGAATCTTGATAGATTTTAGATTAAGCGTTGATTTTAGGGTAGTTTTCTTAGTCTTGAGGAGTGATGGTGAAACTAATGGTGTTTGTGACTCAAAATGTTGAACCAATCAAATGGAAAATGTTCACTACTCTTTCCTTTATTTAAATGAACTTTTATAATATGGAAGAGTAAGAGGTTCTTTGAGATCCTTCAAATATGAATAAAAAATAGAATCACATTTACAAATTTGAAAAACGAATTTTTCAAATTTTTAGCAAGGGTTCAAGAGGTTGGATTCAAACATAAGATGTGTTCAATTTTGTTCAAACTATCACTAATTGGAAATGAAAAATGTTTGAATGTTGAATGTTTTTCCTGTTTCTAATAAGTCTCTTAAACTCATGTTTACATGTAGGATTGCGATTCAATTTTTATTTTTAAGGTGCATTATATTTTCTTTCTAAATGTTGAATTCAAAGTTACTAATTGATGGTTTGAAAATCAATACAAAATTCTAAGTATCTTTCAAACTTCAAAAACTTCCAAGCACTTGAGCCCCACTTTCTTGTTCATAGGACCACCTGAAAGTGTAAGTGAAGAGGATACTTGTGGCTCGACAATATGTTTAAAAACTTCAAAATACCTATTACACTTAAGATACACTTTCACATTTACAGGACCGCCCGAAAGTGCAGGTGAAGAGGATACTCATGGCTTGACTATTTTCTCAAAAATAAACCTATGGGTTGAACACAACTTATATCAAGAAATTGAAAATAATGAATAAGGTTCTCTCATTGTGTTTGAACTAATATTAAGTTATAGGTCTGTATTGTTGAGAATTAATGTGAATTTGATATTAAATGATGGTATTAAAAGGGTCTTAGTTATGATTTCAAGTTTTTTGGCAGGTGATCAGGTTCATGTGACTTCAAAATTCATGGCCTAAAGGTTCATAAATTGAAACAATGTGTTATGGTTTTTGGTTTTTCAACATTTTCCTTATGAAAATGTGTGATTAAAATGACCAAATTAGACAAAATTCCAGATGTTCAAAAGTGAAATAAAGGACCTAAATGGTAAACATGTCATAAAATTTCATATCTGAGCATTCTTTTGAAAGAAAACTTTGAACAATACTAAAAAAAACTACTTCTCAAAGTGATTTTTCCCAGTTTTTTAAGGAGGTTTCCAAGCCTTCCAAAATTGAGAGAAAATGTCCCCAAATCCTTCAAAATTGATCCTAAAAGGTCATAATATGACTCAACAGGTGTTTAGGATGTCAACTAAGGTTCTGCAAAGTCTAAAATGAACTCAATCCAAGGCCAAAAATTTCGAACTCAAGTCAAATGAAAACCAAACTTTAAAATCTTCCAAAAATCCCTAAATCCTGATAAAAGGGAGGTAAATAATGTCTAAAACCTCTGTTAGAACATTCCTAATACATCTACAACAGAAAAAATCAACTTAAATGATCCAAAACTGAATATTCAACCATAAAAAAAAATGAAGAACCATGACTATACCTCAATGTGGGTACCACACTGCTATATTGAAGCACATAGTGATGGAAATGCACATAGGTAAGACAAAAAGGGAATTACTAGGGTGGTGATGCTTTGTATACACTGGGAAAGAGAGTTACCAAGCTCAGAGGAAAAAAAACCTAGATTCAGGCCAAATTTCTTGAAAAGTGAAAAATCAATGGTTGAATCAGGCCGGTTTTACACTCCAGAGTTGAACTAAAACATTTAGAGACCAATATAAAGCATGAATTAAGAGAATTTAAAAGGTAATAAACAACCAAACAAGGGGAAAAGCTCAATAAAACTAGGTTTAAGAGAAGAACCCCTTAGCTTTCCAATGGATTCACCATTTTGTTAGTGGAGTATTTGACAACCGAAGCAATATCATACTCTCCTATTTCTATGGGGTGGGTGAATCCCATTTGACGGAAAACAATTAATTATCACAATAATATTAAGATATCAACCATATTTGATGGAGTTTGAGAAGGGGAGGAAGAGAGAAGAATACCTCTTTGTATATTTTCTATTTTATGGAGTCCCTTGATGGTTGTCCTTGCATATCCTTGAGTCTCCTTCACACCTGCAAATCTCACCACAAAATCCTTCCTACTACCTACCAAACTATATTTAAGAAATATGGTTTAGATCTAATTTTCTACCAATTCAACATTAACATGTAGCTTGAAAGTAAAACATTCAAGAAGAATTGGGAAGAAGTTTGAATTCATTTAGAATAGATGAACATGGAGAAATAATTATAGCCCTTACAAGCTCCTTCCTTCTCCATATCCTAGACCTGCTCCTCTACCATCCACGCCTTTGATTCCTAAAATATTTGTAGTAGAAAAGTGATTTCTAGCCCTCAATTCCTCCAGCATGCTCAATTAAAAGAAATTTCAGCTCAAAATGGACCTCCTAAGGAAATTTAATAAAATAATAGTTAAAATAATAAAATATTATTTATTAATTTTGGAGGAAGAAAAGAAAAAAACTAGTTTTTTTATCGTATTTTCAACATATCTCCCTATGTTTTTGCTCAAATTTCGGTTGAGAGAGATCATTGGATGAGGAATTAAATTCTGCATCCAACGAGTACCCACTTGGAATACTTTTGACAGGACCCTCTACCCCAAAAACATGAAATACCTAAAAAAAAGTGATGATGATGTCATCATCATGTTTTTCAGGTATTTCTTGTTTTTGGGATAGCAGGGCCCATCAAAAGTATGCCGAGTGGGTGCTCGTTGGATATGTTCTCATTCTAACCTTCAAGAAGACAGAATTTGTTCCATCAAACAGATGAACCTTATTGGTTAAAGTCCCTTCATGACTTGTCATGTTTAAGCTTACATATCTGCCTTTAAATAAAATGAACCCGCTTTGATACCAATTGTTGATATTATTTGAATAACTGAGAAGGGGGGGTTGAATCAGTTATTCCTAAGTTTAAACCATTTTTGACGTTTTAAAACTTTATAATTGTTCATAGATTTACAACCATGATAATGCAACAAATATAAAATAGAAGTAATTGTTATCAATCACACATATGATGGGGACAGAGACAAATATTCATGAGGAAACTCATTAAGATAAAATTATTTTAATATAAATTAACTTTCTTTGAGCACCAACTCAAGTGAGGCTACAACCTCTGTTTTACAAGAAGCAACTTGTGGAGAGTACCAAATCTCCTGGTTTTCTAGCACCCACTAGAATTTTACAAGCTCCAACTTGCACATAGAAGACTACAAGTCTTCCCTAGCAACACCCTACCACCCTTATTTCATATATTTATACTTTGTTCAGTACAATATGTTGAGAACCATATGTAGCTAAGCTTACCAACTCTGTTACATTCTATGATCTACTTATGCTTCTGCTCATTCAAACTTGTCTCCCTTCAATTTCTCTATTTTGCGTATTCTCCCCATTTCAGCACCCATCACACATTTCTCTGATCCATGTTTTATGCTTGCTAATACTTATTCCATGCGCCTGTTCCTACACCTGAATTTCAGTGTCATAATTGATTAGAAAACCATTCAATGACTCATGGAAGGAAAGGAACCCAATCGATAAGAATTCTAAACTTCTTTAGCAATCCGTCGCCAGGTTCTTGAATTCATAACTGCTTGAATTGAATTTCCTTTGTATTTTGGGGGTCCTTCAAATTACACAATTGAGTTTCTGCAACTTTTTTCCCGCATGCTATCTTTCCACAATACAACTTCTCATAAGATTTCTTCTGCAACCTTAATCTTTCCGTAACTCAATCTTTCCGCAATTGAGTTTTTGCAACTTAGTTTATGCAACAACATTTTCGCAAGCTAATTTCAATAATATCCTTTCCACAAGCTCCTTTCTATAATATGGCTTTCCGCAAGCTCATTTCTGCAATTACAAATTGCAGGTTATGGGTATGCAATTCTAGTTTTCCCAAAAATTGACTTCTGCAATCATGCGGCCGCAATGGTTCTTTCTGCAATTAGATTGTGGATTGGGGATCCACCTTCCCACTTTTCCCAAAATTGGGATTCCACAATTTTCCTTCCGCAAGTCTCTTTTCATAGTCAAGTTGTGGATTATGGATTGCGGACATGCCTTCATTTTTTCCCGAAATGGGCTTCCATGATTTCCTTCCGCAACTTCTGAGATCTGTCTATTTCTTGTGGGATCCTTTTTGAGCTCTGATATGCACTGAAATGCATATCTCACCTTAACATTGAGTATCTTCACTTTTCTTTTGTAGATCGCTTATCTCTCGTACAGGTTCACTTCATGAATTGTTTCCCACTGTTGATCCATCTTTCCTCCTTTAATATGGTTCATCGAATGTTTGTTGAATGAATTGAATGTACTCTCTAGATCATCCAATCTCTATCGAATGAATTGAATGGACATCATGTCTCAGCTTCTTGATTTTTTATATTGAAGGTATTCATCGAAGCTTCAACATACATGAGCAGAGAGCATGATTACATTCCGATCTTTGCTTATCTGTTCTCCTTTATGTTGGATTATATGCTTGGAAATTATGTGTTTCCATCAATGAAAACCACATCACAATATGATCTATTTCCATATGATCGCAATACCTATCACAATGCCAACAGTCTCCCACGTTGGCATTGATGGAAACCTTCAAATTCTGGATGCATGTTCCACTTGTAATTACCGACTACTTATCATCTGTAGCAACAAAAACATCTCCCCCTTTGAAATAAATGTAAAATAAGACTCTATAACACAGTTCCCCCTATCAAAGTGAACAAGTTATTTGGAATAAGATATGATACCCATCTTCTAGTATAGATACTCAAAGTTCAAGGAATTCAACATATAAGCATTGAAGCAGTAACCACAAATGTTCATGTGGATATTTTAACACAGGCTTATGTAAACTAACATGAAATAGGGAGCCCATCAGTAAATGGTCAGAACTGTATGGAAGAGAAGTATGTGGTCTAAAACTCCAGGTCATGACGGGACTAATTAGGCTCCCATGATTATGAGAATAACTCAGCATGGGCACTAAAATGGAAATGGGGTGTTGACTAGGGTGTCCCATGTTTGGTAGGATATTCTATCGAAATGGTGGAAAATACAGATATGATGGGTTGACCCACCAATTTCCAACCACTAGTGGAAAATGAGAGATTAGTGATCAGGAGACCAAAATTTTTGGTCACCATAGTTTTTTTCAAGGGATAAATGATCAAAATTGATAAATTTAAGTGAGCCAACTAAAAAAGACCAAGATAAATGACCAATTTTGGTCACATGATAAAAACCAACTAAAAACGACCAAGATAAATGACCAAATTTGGTTACGGGGTAGCTATACTAAAAATGACCACATAAAAATTGGTCATTTATTTGGTCATTTTTAGTTGGCACTCTGGCAATGAAAAAAATTGCAAATTTGATAATGAATTTGTACATTTTACAAAATTTTAACACCGCAGATGGATTCAGATACTAGGGGCCTCTGAATCCATCTGCAATGTTAGAATTTAGTAAATTATAACATATATATAATATATATTTACACATCCCTATATTAACAAAAATGAATTAATGCAACCCAGCTATATGTTAATTTGGACATGACCTTCACATATAAAAAAACCCACTAAAGCCACTAAATCTTGGCATATAATGTTAATCATAAGGCTAATTTGCATGACCTTGGCATATAATTATAGTTTTTATAGGCTAATTTGGACATGACCTTGGCACCTTGGCTAATTAAATCGGTGGGATTTTCCACGTCAGTTGAAACCAGTGACACATGCAACAATCTCGTCGCACTAAACTGACATGCGACATAATCTCCTTCCTCCATCATCTTCTTTTCCCTCCATTGGATTCTCTCTCTACGTCCATTTTCGATAGCGTAGTCTCTATTCACTAGTACAAAATGACAAATTTGTGACTACATGGCCAAAAACGTTAGTCATGTAATTTTAAGCTAAAAACTACCAAATTTGAGCAATTTTAAGTGATGTGGCTATAAATGATCAATCTAAACTATTAATACAACTAAATAATGACTATGCTAATATAAATTAGTGGTAGTTCTTACTTATATGTAATTGAATTTTGGTAGTGTATTCATTTTAATGTGCTTTATCGTCTTCATGATTAGAATTTTTCATGTTGAATTCATTTTTGCAGTATCCATTGATATTGTACTGGTTATATATGATTTGGAACGCCACACCCAATCACATGTACAATATAATTATTTTATATCATGAATTCATACTTGATCCTAAACCACTTTTTACCAACTAGCTTAATCTCAGTCATGGCTGGAAACATATAATAGTGTTTCTCAATTAATGTTTATATATTAATTTTGATCCAAATTCCAATAACTTCACTAAATATTATTGCACGTTGAGCACGTTGTCCAAGAGTAGGTATAGAATATGCATCATCACATGTTATAAGAGCTTGTAATCATGTGGTTGTAGAGGAGGCTCCTAATAAGCTTCCTAATCTTTGTCTTATATTATTTGATGCTTTTTTATATATGGTTTCCTAAACCAAGGTGTTTAAGTTCATTGAACTTCTTTCTAAACTATGGTCTTCATAACAATCCCCTTGTCAACATTATTTAAAGATCAATCCACATAGTCAATTAAACATATGAACATGTATCTCTTGATAATTCGACATTTCTGAATGATATTATATAAAAAAATATATGTAATATAAGTTATATATTATATACCATATAAATACGATATATAATGTATATTTTATATTAAATATAAGTATATATTATATATAAATAATATAAAACAAAAAATAAATATAATTACAAAACAAATACATGACAGGAATCCCATATACACAAAAACCCACAGTTGAATACACACACAACCATAACAACCATGAATTCGTGACCAGAGCGACCATGAAGCTATAATGAAACGTGAAAGGAAGTGTATTTTGCACCAAATCTGTGGCTTTGGTGGGAAGGGGACCTTTTGTGGGGTTTCGAGAGGAAAATAGGGAGGAGACATAAATCCATAAAAACTATGAAGCCCATTGAAACCTACAGGAAGGAGGTGTATTTGGTGCCAAATTATCTTTGGCTTTGGTCGGAAGGGGACACCATATTTGGAAATTGGGAGAAGGGGTTTGAGAATTAGGTTTTGAGAGGGGTTCAAGGGAAATTATTTGGAATTTGAGAGAGGGGATTAATAATTCGGTAACTCAAGTTTCCATGAAGAGAAGGCGAAGAATTATAAAGGAAAACAAGGACTCTAGAGTTAGTACTCCTACAAATAATTTGGAGTCGAAATTCCCTTCAAAAACTGCTATAGAATTGTAGGTACGTATCATTATCAATTTTTTTTCTTGGGCCACTCTACAAGTGATAGGGTTTTTCATTCTAGGTTTCAATGCACTATGCAATCGCCATGGATTTTTTCCATTTCGTATTTCCCCCATTTTGTATATACTTCTCCTATTGTTAATGTATGTTAGGGTTTTATATTAAGATTTTGTAATAGTCCAATAATAAATTCCTTGGACACGTCTCTACATGCCTCTACATTTCCTCTTTTTAGAAACTTGAATTCTCTTCAAATTAGAGGTAGGAGCAACGCAGGGAATGGAGTACCACAAATTAATTCTTTGGCCTCAACCCATTTACCATATAGTCAATCAAATGTGCAAGAAGATTGCAATGATTTCATTAAACAATTCTTGGGGTTTTAATGGCAATGGCAGTCTCTCCATATCACTTGTTCCTTTGCATCTATAGATGGGATTCATGTCTTTCTCATCCATTCCTCAAAGAGTCTCAAGATGAATATTTTTTGGATCTCGATGCAAAGGAAATAAATGAATAAAAAGGTATATGTCATATATATTAATCCATTGTGTGAATGAAGATAACATGAAATGGAGTTATTAATTCATTAAAATAGGAATCTAAACTCATGTAGCATTTGTCTACAACTTTCCTCAAAGTAGTAGCCACTACTTAGGAATGATCATCCCTGATGGGTGAATCCACGGACCTGGGTAACACTTTTTGGCAAGCGCATTTCGGCAAAAACCAAAAAACGTACCTCGGTTGAGGGTTTACAAGCCCTCGACCGAGGTTTTAATATCTCGACCGAGGTTTTTTCCAGCCCTCGACCGAGGTTTTTTCCAGCCCTCGGTCGAGGTATAGAGATCGGTCGAGGTCGAGGTAAATACCTCGACCGAGGTGCCTCTGTAAAAAAAAACTATAAATAGAAGCGGCGGACCCATTTTCTAAATGAACATGATCATTACATAACTGAATTGTATTTAGTCGAGGACGCACTAAATTATCAAAGACTGCAAAATATATTCATTACACTTTGCTGAATCCTTCAACAACTCATGAAAACCTGAAAATGGAACTCTCCACAAAAAACTTTGCCTTCAAACATTAATGACACTCCCTGAAGTCCCTGATACAAAACGAAATGGAGCCATTTTTGAGTAGTGAGATGCAACTGCAAGCAGTGAAAGATTTTAAATTTTGAAAATAGAACTCTCCACAAAAAAATTTGCCTTGATCTCCATAAAAGTCTCTCCAAATCTCTTTTGTGGTTCACTATTTTCAATATTTGAAAAGTTTTCACTGCTTGCAGTTTGCATCCCACTACTCAATAAATGGCTCCATTCCATTGTGTACCAAGGACTTGAGAGAAGATAAACGATCAAGGATATTCAAACTTGTATGAAAGAAGGTCTACCTAAACTGTTATAAACATGCTCTAACAACCATGTGTATCTAACTCAATAAGCCAAAAACTTTAGGAGGGCTCTTCCAAATATAATGATCACAAGATTCACAACAAGTACAAAATAACCCAAGAATTATATGCAACCATGAATGATTAAAGAACAATCACATATGAAACCATTAATGAAATCATCCTTCAAGAATATTTGAAAAGTTTGTTTGAAATTCCTCTGGAGCGGCCTTCACACTCCCACATTCAATTCACATAGATACATATCTTTTACTAATATTAACTTACCTTTGTGGTCCTTCGCTGGACATTAATAAAATTATT